>PVHP010021792.1:11015-29172 GCA_004024765.1 Zapus hudsonius | reverse complement strand
ATTTTGTGAATCACAGTGTGTTACAGTGTGCTTGCTTGTGGTGCTGGTGCTGGGCTTCTGTCTGTCTCTGCTTGGATCTGTGAAAAGGGGCCAGCCTTTTTTCCCTTAACTTCTTCCCCTGGATCTGCTCAATAAATATTTTCCTACCATAATCGTGCGTTTGGAGATTCATCCCAGCGGCGTGTGGCTGACTGCGACACTCCCTGAAGCGCAGGCCCTGTGTGCAGCTTTGTCACGGTCCCAGCATAGCTTCTGTGGGCCATGGCTGTGACTCTGTGTCAGCCACGTGCACAGCATGGGCTATCCTACAGGACTGCAGGCGTCTCAGCGTCTCTGGACTACGTTGGCTCCCCGTGGCCAGTGAGCAGCCTCCTGGGGTTGAGTCAGGGCATCTGCTTCCTGGTTTCCAGGAGGGCTGAGTGGGCCACATGGCAAAGACCAGGCTCTCTGCTTCCCCTGGGCTGTCATTCACTTCCTTCCACATCTGTGTCTTCACAGGGCCGGCTCAGCACCTGTCACTCTCTTCTCATCAAGCCATCATGCAGTCGGGCCTCTGATCATGTCAGGAGTGACTACTACCCATGGTGCCTTCCCTCCTCTCCAGCGGCCCGTTTCTGTCTGCCGCCGGGCTTGTGCCATCTGGGCACCAGGCAGCTACAGGACGGGCAGCCCACAGGTTTGGTTACTGCAGGGGCTGGGTTACAGACGGACAACGCATCTCATTCCATGACAGCCATCAACTATCCTGGTCATAATATTGAAGTCATACAAAAGATAGGTGTTCAGATCTAGTTTATAAAATTTATTTCCAAACTGAAGTGGCAGCGTGTACAAAGGTTAGAGGGCGTCTGGGTTTAGGAATGCCTGCTGCCAGCCAACAGCATGACGTGTTTCTAACATGTACACATTAGGGCTCATGCTCAATAAATACTCCCAAGTTAATTTTTACCTTTACAGAAAAATAGAATATTGCACTCTTAATAATACCAGTTATTTTGCATATTTTAGATAAATGAAATTCGACCCCCCAAAAAGATAAGACTGTGTAGCAAACCTATTCTGATAGGCGATAAACATGAAGTTCTCAGTTTAAAAAAAAAAAGGAAACTGAATAATAGCTCCAGTTTTTTTAAACAAAGCCCATCACTTCAATGTGCCACCTCTGGCCTTCGCAGGCCCTGGGGACACACAGCTGTGGGGACAGGATGTGAAGGCACCCACACGCGTACCATGTTAAGAGTCATGTGACTCCTGTGTCTGTCCCCACAGCAGAGACTCTGGAATTGCATTTGATGGATTTAAAGCAGAATGTGTTAGAAAGTCTGGAAGTTACAAAAGCAGTTCTGTAAACATCGTGTGCGGTTCATTGCCATGACAACCCCCACGCCCCTCTCAGCAGGAATGCATCTGGATCCTGTGAACTCTTCCTGAGCCCACTTCTGCAGCCCCCAGTAAACCCCAGCTGCCTCCTGGGCTCTAGAGCTGCCATCCACGTGGTGGTGACTCTACTCTCTCTCCCTAAGCTTCTCTGTAGGGTGGCAGAGCAGAGTGAAAATGGCCTCCTTCAAAGAGCTATCCTGTTCAGCGGAAACAGTTCTCTGTGCCCTTTTCTGACAAATTCTCTTTCTGGGAAGAAAGTTCTTCCCGCGGCCAGGTCAGTACTTTGCCTCAGCTGTCCTGTTAGCACTGCGCAGACTCCTTGCCAGGGAGGTTCTGTCTTGAAGGTAAGTGCATTCAATGACACATAAAACCACATGGCTAGTGGTGGATGTTTCCGTCACGCAGGCAAAGCTATGCAGTACCTCGTTGTGGATTTTAAGTAAAATTTTCATGAGGAAATAGGACGTGTCTGAAATCCACAGTCCCCGTGTTCTTGCTTGTGGCTGTCAACAAATCCTAGCTCTCCTGTGAGCTGAGAAGGCAACTGGCCAAAGCTGCCCGATGTTGAGCCGCCGTAGTAGTTTATTTTAGTATTCAGAAATTCCATGAAGTGTTTGGTGCAGAGGCACCTACTGAATAATTTGCTTCTCAAAGAAAGCAATTACTGAGTCCTGAAAATGCTTTTTTTTTTAAGAGTGGGTATGGGGGTATCTCAAAGCAAAAACTTCTAAAATATAATTCCTAGCATTTTATATAAATATGGAACTATCCAGGTTAAGTGCTACTGTACTCTTTTGGAAGAATAGTTTAGGAAAAAAACCTTCAAAGACTATGCGTTCCGTACACCCTGTGAGGCCTGGAGCCTTCCCCGTCATGGACGAGGCAGGCTATCCTCTCTGGACCGTGAAGGCTGGGGGCGGGGAAGGTGCTGTCATCCACGTCTGTACAATGGCTGAAGCCGGGCTGCCAGGCTCCTGTGCCCTGGAGAAGGCTGCTCGCTCCGTTTAGCCAGCTGCATAGCTGCTGAGGAAGGAGAAGAACATGGGCTGCTTCACGCGCTGCTGGTCCTTCCGACACCAAGCGATCACCATGCCATCACTGTTGGCTGTGTACAAATGGTGGCCGTCGCAAGAAAATGTAAGGCTGTGGAAAGCAAACCCGTTTGTACGTTATAGCTCTTCTTTAAAATAATGCCATTATTTCTTAATGGTTAGGATATATTACACGAGAAACGCTAATTTAGAAAATAATGAGGATGAAAGCCTACTTAGAAACTCTGGAGATATGGGCAAATGCATCTATAAGGCAGTCTCCCAGATTAATTTTCTATCTTTTTTATGAATAAGTATGAGCAAATCTTGTGACTGTGCCCCCGTTTCCCTCCTCTCTCGGTGTGCATACTGGATCTGTCCACAGGATGGGCTGTGGCTCTTAAACTGTGGAGCAGACTGGCCATGTGCTGAAGCCACGGCATTGTCAGGACTGCCAACAACCCACGGTGATGGACGCAAACGCAGCCGCTCTCCTGACAAGGCTGGGTGACACAGAGCAACACTGGGTGCAGATGTACAGAACCTGGGCACGGGAAACTGAAAATACACTAGTGTCTTTTTCTTTAAAAGTTGACAACAATTATTTTAAAGATATAATTTATTTCTCTAAAAGAGAAAAAGGCCAAACAATCTAAATAATAAATAACTCAGGTTCATTCTATTTGAAATACAGTGAAAATGCGCGTGTCCGTGAGGCCATGTGCTCGCGCCCTGCAGTGGCTGGAGCGGGGCGTCAGGGGTCCTCCTCCACAGCTTTCCTGCCCCTTCTCGCCCGGCTGGAGTCTCACTAATCCTGGAGCAGGAGGTCTGTTTTGTTTTCTCAAGCTCTGGCAATTCTCAGGTCTACTTCCTTATGGGCCTGGAGTTACTGACTTGTGTGGCCTGCTTAAGTGGGTCCTGGGGATCGAACTCCAGCAGTCTCCCAGGCCTCCTCAGGCCCTCACACTTGCACAGGAAGTGCTGGAAAATGAAGTTATTTTAATGAAGTATAATTTGAATCTCTTTGTGGTAGAAGAAATTTAACAAAGAAACCAGACCCAGATGATACTGTAAAACACAGTTTCTATCGTACAAGCTTTACCTGGGAGACAGCATGACCCTGAGTCTCCTCCCTGTCTATGCAGCCACACCTGCTTGTATCAGGTGAGTGCAGCCATGGGCACAGACACCCCTGAGCACACAGCTTTCTGTTCTACATTGTTACTTTCTTCCTTTCCTTTCCCTCCTCCCTTTTCCCTTCCTTCCTTTCTTTTTTAATCCCCAAGGTAGGGTCTCGCTCTAGCCCAGACTGAAATTAAATTCACTATGTAGTCTCGGGTTGGCCTCAAACTCACAGTGATCCTCCTACCTCTGCCTCCTGAGTACTGGACCTAAAGGTGTGTGCCACCACCCCTGCAACATTTGTACTTTCTTATCACTGACTTATTGCAAAGGAATTTTCTGTTTGTGCCCCAAAATCATGTAGCCTCAGAAACTTGTAGCCCACCAATAGTGTAGAGAACGCGAGATGATGTCAGACTCTGAGCCATCAGAGCTTTGGAAGTTTTTCTCCTGAGAGCATGTCAACATGAATAAATTTTCAGGTTCTCCACTCTATCTCTGGTGTCATCTCTGTGTGACTCGGTTTCCCATAACATCTTAACTACAAGCTCTTAGTTACTTTTAGTAACTTAAATTTTTTTTTTTGTTTTTTTTTGAGGTAGGATCTCACTCTAGTCCAGGCTGACCTGGAATTCACTATGTAGTCTCAGGCTGGCCTCAAACTCACGGTGATCTCCTACCTCTGCCTCCCATTGCTGGGACTAAAGGTGTGCGTCACGTGGCTTTTTAGTTACTTTTAGGAACTTAACTGAGCTTCCAAAGTCAAATTTACAACTCAAGCTAAGCCAAGGATGATGGGTGCCTGTCCTGTTAAACACACCCAGGGGGCCGTCAGCCATGTACTGTGCAGAAGTGATGAGGAGAGAGCATGCAGCACCCCTCATCTGGAAGGTGTGAGCTAGCCTCTCGCTCCACGGGACACTAGAGATGAGAAGGTGTCTAGCTTGCTGCTGGACAACAGAGATAACCTGTTGCTGCAGGTAAGTCGCTGGCTTCTCACGAGCCTCCAAGCACATGCGCCTCTGGGTTTCTGTTTCCATAGTTCTCTAACAAAGATACGATCACAAGTTGTATTATGAAGAATAAAGGAGGCAGACCTTACCTTACGATAGGCTTGTTTGATTTGGGAAATGTAATTTCTCTCACAGGCTTCAAGTCCCATGTGCTCCATAACCTGGAGGAAAGAAATTATCCACTTAAGCAAACTGAAACAACAGTGACTGAAAAACTTGCTCATTTAGTTGTTACCACGAAGGACTACAACAAACAACTGTATTACCTTTGGGAAGTTTACAGGGGATACGAGGGGGAGTCAGGACCTCCAATATTGTGTACCTGCACACTGTCCGTCTCGAACGTTGTGCACCTGCACACTGTCTGTCTCTAACGGTGTGTACCTGCACACTTTTAGAGTTGGCACAAAACTTCAAGACTACACTACCTTTATTACTTAGAAATAAAACAGGAATAACCAAAGACCTATATCCAAAATTGATTTCACATCTCTGAACACTACATAGTATGTCTAGATATTACAACTTAATTTCTAAAACTGCTTTGTTCCCGTGACTGAAAACAAAAGTCAAAACCTCTGTTATTGTGGTGGGAGGATGATCCAAAACTAAGGGCGCATGAAGCAGCCATATGGAACCTCTGCTGGGCAAGCCCATGGAAAATACAAGTTTAGAGAAAGTGTTTGAACAACGGTCCCCTACATGGGTGGAGAAGCCGCAGGGTATTAACAGCAAATCCCAATGCTAGAGATGAGATGCCTCTCATGAGTTGTTGGCAGGGAGGCTACAGAGGCCCTAAAACAATATTGGCTACTGCCACTGCTCTTGGTTATCCACTAAAACTAGATGGTAAGTGCTTATTGCTGAAGACACCACACACTTTGGGTTGCAGGTCTGTAAAGACATCCAGCCAGATCTGAGCTGGAAGTGTCCTCCCTCTGGGTAGCTTCCTTCATGCCACAAGGTGCTATGCAAGCTGCTGGGGAGTAAAGTCATCGATGGTCCTACCCAGCTGGGGACCTTGTGTGCTCCATAACCAACCTGCCAGGAAAGGTGTACCTGGCAAGGTGCAATAGTTCACAGGGGCTGTGGTTTCCTGTAGAAGACTGGTCCTGTCAGTATTTCATCAAGGACGGGGATGGGCTCATAAAACCCCACACCTTGCAGAGCAGCTAACGGCAGCTGAGTGTTTCTGGAGATGGGGTGTCATGTTCATTAGTGGTGTAGCCACTGCTAATGTGCCCATAGTCCAGGAAATAACCTCCTACCCAGGCTCATTCAAGCAACCCTAATTTTTATTTTTAATTTAAGCAAGAATCCTTGGAGTCTCCACTTTGCTAGAGATCAAAGGACTTTTTTTTTAAGAAAACAAATTTATTTGAGAGCTAGGGCAGACAGAGAATGGGTGCACCAGTGTGGTTAGCCAATGCAAACAAACTCTAGACACAGTGGCACCTGTGTATCTGGCTTTATGTGGGTTCCTGGGAACTGAACTTGGGTCCTTCTGCTTTGTAGGCAAGCGCTTTGACCACTGAACCATCTCTCCAGCCCCCTCAAGCAACCCTAATCTAACTCAGTAGTTCAGGGTATGGAAGTAGGAGAGAATTCATTGGGAAGAAGGGCTCTAGTGGGAGGGAAGGGGGTATGAGAGGGTGACTGGGGAGGATAAGATCAAAATCCATTATGTACGTATATGAAACTATCAAAAATTAAATCAAATTGAGAATTAAAACCCTCCTTACCTTACAATGCCATTTTCTAACCCTCCAGCAATGACGTTGATGGACACTCCTTCAGGCTGGTTGGAGAAAGCCACAGAGCAGATGATCTCCCTGCAGTGGACATGCCCAACGAGGTCTCCGTTCACTGTCCACAGTCTCAGATCGCTGCCCCCGCCAGCTGAAACACAAGTTGTCCAACAGGTCAGCAGCATGTGAGTCTCAGGGCCATGCACATCTCATCCTCTTTCAAAGGTGTTTTGATACAGATACAGTGATAGATGGTTAGAGACACAGGAGTGACGCTTCACACTGTTTTCGTAATCAAATTTCACACCTTGCTAGGCGTGGTGGCGCACACCTTTAATCCCAGCACTTGGGAAGCAGAGGTAGGAGGATTGCAGTGAGTTTGAGGCCAGCCTGGGACTACAGAATGAATTCCAGGTCAGCCTGGGCTAGAGAGACCCGATCCTGAAAAAACAAAAACAAAACAAAACAACAATAACACAAAAACCAAAACTCACAGCTCATCACCACGTAAACCACATTCCAGAAGGACAGAGGGACACTATGATCAGGAGGAAGGATGCTATCAGGGCGACTCTGGAAACATGGTTTTGTTTTTGGTGCCACAGACTGAACCCTACGGACACAATACACTGAACCCCAGGGACAGAACACACTGAACCCCACAGACAGTACGCACTGAGTCCCATGTTCAGAACGCACTGAGTCCCATGTTCAGATTACACTGAATCCCACAGACAGAAGATGCTAAACCCCATAGACAGAATATACTGAACCCTGTGGACAGAACACACTGAACCCCACGAACAGAACACACTAAACCTGCAGACAGAACACACTGAACCCCACGAACCCTGTGGACAGAACACACTGAACTCCAGACAGAAAACACTGAGCCCTACGGACAGAACACACTGAACACTGCAGACCAAATCAAATCCTGCAGAGTGGACCCAGGGCCCAACACATGCAGGGCTAGTCTTCTACCATATACCCCAGCCCAACACATCTTTTTGTTTTTGAGGTAGGGTTTCACTGTAGCCCAGGCTGACCTGGAATTCACTATGTAGTCTGAGGCTGGTCTTGAACTCACCCTCTGCCCTCGGAGTGCTGGGATTAAAGGCATGCGCCACCATGCCCAGGCACTGACATATACTTTTAGTTTTGGTTTTCAGTCTACTTGGATAGTATCCACTAAGAGGTCAAGATTTCTGGCAAGATAAATCATAACTTTTTCCCCTTCTTGACCTATAAGAAAATAGGAGTCTAGTCTGAGTCACTTACTATAAAAGTTTGGTCTTTCTTTTAAAAAATAATATTAAAAACTATGTTCTCAGCCAGGCATGGTGGCATAAGCCTTTGATCCCAGCACTTAGAAGGATCACTGTGAGTTCTAGGCCAGCCTGAGACTACATAGTACATCCCTGGTCAGCCTGGACCAAAGGGAGATCCTACCTTGAAATACCAAAACAAACAAACAAACAAACAAACAAACAAACAAACAAACAAACAAACAATGTTCTCTACACTAGTGCTCCTCATGACTCTTTTTGTACATGGATGAGAGAACGTAGAATATTGTAGGGTCTCGCTTTAGTCCAGGCTGATCTGGAATTCACTATGTAGTCTCAGGGTGGCCTTGAACTCAAGGCGATCCTCCTACCTCTGCCTCCCGAGTGCTGGGATTAAAGGCGTGCGCCACCATGCCCACCTGAGGAGTTTTTTTTTTTTAATTTAAAATATTTTCTTTATTCAATTTCAAGCTGAAAGAGAGAGAGAGAGAGAGAGAGAGAGAGAGAGAGAGAGAGAGAGAGAGCGCACTAGGGCCACCACCTTGTGGGTCTGGCTTATGTGGGTCCTGGGGAATTGAACCCGGGGCCTTAGGCACTGGAGGCAAGTGCCTTAACCGCTGAGCCATCTCTCCAGCCCCCACCTGAGGAGTTTTTAACAAATTAGAGAAAATTCTGCACATTTCTCTTATGCTGCTTGCCACTGAGGGACATCTGAACACCCTACTTACTATTAAGTTAGTAATTGTGGGAAAAGCAATTTTGAGTTTAGTTCCCATCTGAGCATCTGATATTATATCACACCTCCAAATCATAACCAGTAGCATGAAAGCAATGAACTCTACTAAACTCAATTCCTGAAGTACAAGGTCACCCACGCAGCTCACACCTGCAGGACAAGGTCATCCACACTGCTCATACCTGCAGTTCAAAGTCATTCACACCTGCAGTACAAAGTCACCCACATAGCTCACACCTGAAGTTCAAGGACATCCATCCACACTGCTCACACATGCAGGACAAGGTCACCCACACTGCTCATACCCGAAGGACAAGGTCACTCACACTGCTCACACCTGCAGGACAAGGTCACCCACACTGCTCACACCCGCAGTACAAGGTCACCCACACTGCTCACACCCTAAGGACAAGGTCATCCACACAGCTCACACCTGTAAACCTAAGGAGGGTAATAAAGCTAATATTTACCCAGTGACAAAATAGGATAGAAAATGAAAACTAAAATTCAGATAACAATAATTTGCTTAAGTGTGTTCAAATGAAAATTTACATGAATTAAGAAAACGTGCTTTTTTTTCCTTCCTGATAGGATCTGGCTCTAACACAGGCTGACCTGGAATTCACTATGTAATCTCAGGCTGGCCTTGAACTCATGGTGATCCTCCTATCTCTGCCTCTCAAATGCTGGAATTACAGGTGTGTGCCACCATGCCTGGCAATAAAGGGTCTTAATGATGCCAATATTAACTTCTGCCCAACATAGGGAGTCAGTCTTAGACCTTCTTAGGATTTAACACATATCATTGTCAAGTGCTTGGATCTGGAGGGACCTGAGAACAACCTTAGCTGGTGGGCTTTGGCGTGGGCTCACCTGAGTCACACACTGTAGCGATGTCACCAGATGTTTCACTGGCAGAGACAGCTGTCACAGGACTTTTGTGTCCTGCCAAACTTTGTACATAGCACAGCCTGAAACACAGACACGAATTAGCACATGATCATTTATGGATTATATTTCTTTTCTCCAGTACCATGCTTAATCACTTGATATTCTGCCTTTAACAAAATTATAGAGGTAATCTTACTATCTTTAAGGATGGGTCTCATGCTTGATTTATCATGCGATGCCTGGTGTTCGTGTATTTATACTATACAGTAAGATATGCAGTGTTTAAGACAGCCTTGCTCATGCGGGAGACTTTTGTACCTGTTAAGGTCCCACACGATGCAGGTCCCATCTCTGCTCACACTTATCATCACGCTGTAGGGCTTGCAGACGCACAGGCTGGTTATCTCCTCTGTGTGCCCGTACAGGTGAAGCTGTGCCTCCATCTCGATCTCTGAGGGCTGAGACCAGATGGTTAGTGAAGGATGACATGGAAGCCACACACAGACAGCCTAGTGCAACATCCCAGACATAAGCAGAGAGGCTGAGGGACTCTTTCTTCTTGTTTGGTCATTATTTAACATAAAAAAGGGTAAAAGTAACAAAGCATTTTTAAAAATTGAATTGCAGCAATGCCGTCTGTGAAAAGCCCATGAGCTTCTCAAGCAGTGACAAAGCCACATACCAAGTTGCTTTTTGACACCATCGGGTATGTCCAGCTTGTGGTCGGTGGGCCATGTGTGTCCCAGGATACCTATGAATGCAGCCTAACACATCTGTAGATGATATCATGTCACAGTGTCATGAAGTTGGACATACCTGGTAATCCATAACTGGATTACCTAATACTTAGGAGGAAAATATAGCCCTTACCAATGAACTGAAAATCTTCTTTCAGGAAAATATATAACTGAGGACTTGTAAGTAATATAAAGCCTCCAAAGGTTGCCATGACTTCAAGAAACAAAAGCAGCAGTGTCTGGCTGTATTAAGTACTGACAGCTGTACCCTTGACCTGTTATGCTCACAGCTATTCTATGTGCCACTACTCCTCTATGAACAGCTGGACCCTTTCTTCTGAGACTGGAGCAGCACACTACATTGGTGCACAATTACAAATGCATAAGTGAGGAAAATCAAGAAGACAATCAAGGCCAGGCGTGGTGGCGCATGCCTGTAATCTTGGTACTCAGGAGGCAGAGGTAGGAAGATTGCTGTGAGTTCAAGGCTAGCCTGGGACTAAAGAGTGAGTTCCAGGTCAGCCTGGGCTAGAGACTCTACCTTGAAATAAAATGCAAAAGAAAAAAATCTTTAGCTGGGCGTGGTGGTGCATGCCTTTAATCCTAGCACTTGGGAGACAGAGGTAGAAGGATCATCATGAGTTTGAGGCCACTCTGAGACTACATAGGGAATTGCAGGTCAGCCTGGGCTATAGGGAGACCCTTCCTCAACAGCTCCCCACCCCCAAAAAGGAAAAAGACTATTCAGAGTGTTGGGAAAAGCAAATGAGAAAAAAAGCAAAAACGAAGCTAGTCTTAAATGGTGTTTAGGCCACGGTGCCCAGCAGACAGCCGTCCTAGCAACAGGGCTGAGCAAATTCACGGAGCAAGGCAATAGGGGTCCAGCTGAGATTGAAGATACCAGCAGCCAAGGTATTCTACTGAATGGCAGAGAGGAGACAGGGGGTAACATCCATTTAGACCCTTGGGAGCCCAAAGGAGAAAAAAGGGACTTTTGGATGTGCTGACACTGGCCTGAGCTCCTCTGCAGGAGCAGAGAGAGCGCTATAATCACATATGCTGCAGGCACAGAGCCTTCACGGGTCCATGGAAGGAACCAGAGTCACTCTGCTGGCAGCAGGCTCTCATCCAGAAGATGGAGTTAACGACAGAATTCAAAACTGTCCAGAGAAGATTTCAGAGAAGATTATCATCTTAAAATGTAGCATCCTACATGCAAGTGATTCAAACAAGGAGACAGAAACTTAAAAGCACTGCCTATTCTTCTTTACCATTAGCATGTGGAATGTTGCGTCTATATGTGTGTGTGTCTATGTGTGTGTATGTGTGTATGCATGCATGTATTTGGTGCTAAGGACCAAATCCATGGCCTTGCACAATGCAGACAAGTGCTCATCTACTGAGCTAAATCCCCAACCCCTGCATTTTATTATTTAATACCAAGTCTTAGAAGTTCATTGTGTGACTTAAAAGATTTCTTCCAGTAAGCAACATAAATTAAGATGGGCCACTTAGACTTTGCTATCATGTGATCTACCCAGCGAGCATAGGGATGTGGAACAGCAGGCCTCTGCCCTCTCCCGTGTAGACATCTTGTGGACACATTCCCGCTAAGCCTCAGGCTGGTACTGAGATTGCAGGGGCTCATGCTGGTCACCTCAGCACTCGGGAAGCTAAGGTATGAGGCTTACGAGTTTGAGGCCAGCATGGGTTACTTTGTGAGATCCTCTCTCATAAATTAACAGTTATCCAACAGTCCAAATATAAAGCAGATTCCCAACTCAAAATGTTAACTGTCTCTGCAGCCAAAATATAAGACCTCTGTAATTAATCTTCTTCATGTTCTAACAAACCTAAATCTGAAGAAAAGGATGTGAGATCTATTTCTCTCTCTTTTTCTTTTCTTTTTTAGGTGGGGTCTCACTTTAGTCCAAGCTGACCTAGAACTAACTCTGTAGCCCCAGGATGGCCTTGAACGTATGGCGATCCTTCTACTTCAGCTTCCTGAGTGCTGAGATTAAAGACATGCACTACCACGCCTGTCACTCGGATCTCCCACTTTCTAAGTGCTGGTGTGGAGAAAGAATCAACATTTGGGTAGTCTTACACAAAATGAATAACTGTCCCATCATTCACGCCTCCCTCAAGTGGCCTCAAGAGCCCAGACCACACCTGAGAGCAGGTGGACTTACCGTGCTGTTGGTAAACTTGTTGGTGTAGGCTGTGATGACACCACATTTGCTCCCAGTGAAGAGCTGGCAACTGTCAGGCACCCAGGCACAGCTAGTCACCTTCGAAAGGACAAATCCAAGATTAGCATGTGGTTAAAGCAGGAGAAACGGTTCTGCTTCCTGAAAACTATTTTAAAAAAATACATGGTCACAACATTTCAGGTCAACCATTTAACTAAAATGATCCAGTGGTGCCAGACAGTCACAGATGGCATCTTCTTCCTTTTTTTTTTTCCAGGCAGGGTCTTGCTCTAGCCCAGGCTGAATTCACTATGTAGTCTCAGGGTGGCCTTGAACTCACAGCAATCTTCCTACTCTGACTCCCCAAGTGATGGGACTAAATATGTGCAGCACCATACCCAGCCATTTTCTGCATTTTAAAGTTATTTCTAAATTAAAAGGTATTAAAAACAATAGTGCAATTTTACACTTTATAGACATATGGTTACTTGTTCCTTAGAAATTTAACAAAATGATCCAGGAGTGATTAAAGCTTGCGTGTAAATATGGACTTAATGAGTTTCACACAGTTATCTGTTTTTTTTTTTTTTTTTTGGTTTTGCTTTGTTTTTAAAAGTGGGGTCTTGCTCTAGCTAAGGCTGGCCTGGAATTCACCATGTAGACTCAGGCTGACCTTGAGCTCACAGTGATCCTCCTACCTCTGCCTCCCAGGTGTGTGCCACCACACCTGGCTCTTGTTTTGATACAGGACCTAATTATGTACCCATGTTGTCTTGGAATTTGAGATCCTCCAACTTCTGAAGTGTGGAAGCACTACTCTTGGCACATATATATATATGTGTGTAAATGATCTATTTGTACACACATGTGTGTGTGTATGAATGGGCATGTGAGGGTCTCCTGCCACTGCAAGTGGATGCTTGTGTGCCTTTTTTGGCTGGGGAATTGAACCCAGGCTTTGCAAGCAAGCAAGCACCTCTTTCCCCAGCCCCCTGACTTATATTTTTTTACTTATGTACCTCTTTCTCTTTATGTTTCTGGCAGTGAAACAGGCTACATGTAAACACAGGTATTGTTTCCAACAGTTTCAAAGCTGGTTAAGCAGAAGGAAAGGTAACGTGAAGGAGAAAGGTCAGGGCTACTCCTCTGGTGCAGCCCTCAGTCTTAACTGAGGAGGCACCACAAACTCAGTTCTCCACATGGCCTGACAACATTCCTCGGGACCTGCTGCAGCCCAGCTCCCCTCCCTGCTTCACTAAGAAGGTGTGGGGACATTAGTGCACCTCTTCCTCTTCTCTCCTCTGCACCTCAAAGTGTCTCCTGATCCAAAGTGTTCCCAGGTCAACCTCCTGACTCAAGGCAGATCCTGCCCCACCCCAAGGTTCCACAGAACCCTGAGTCTTTCTCACAGATTGAAAGCATCTTTTCCTGAACCTGTGAGTGTGTTCAAGTATCTGTAATAAAGCATGACTGCTCCTCACCACACCATCCCACTCCAATCTGGCTCTAGCCCAAAACAACATTTAATGAAGACCCTGCAAGGGCCAATATTGCTTCCTCCTTAAGAAAATCAGACTTTCATCTTGACACGGGTAGATCCCAGCGCAAGAAGAACAGAACACAACAAGCAGAGAGCCCTACACCACGGTCACCTAGTCCCACAATGGAAGTTGCCGGTGAGAACACAGAGGAGGCAACAGCGATTCAACCCCAAGATGAGAGAATAATAAGCTTAAGTCATAATTGCAAGGAGACTGTGACCAAGATAATGGCTGAGCTGGAAACAGTCAAAAAACATAAATGAAGTGGAACGCAATCAGACTGCATGGCACAAAACCTTCATCACCAGGCTTGATTTTTTTTTCTTTTTTTTTTTTTGGTTTTTCGAGTGGGGTCTCACTCTAGCCCAGACTGACCTGGAATTCACTATGTAGTCTCAGGGAGGCCTCGACCTTATGGTGGTCCTCCTACCTCTGCCTCCTGAGTGCTGGGATTGAAGGTGTGCACCATCATACTTGTCTAACAGGCTTAATTTAATTGTGGAAAATCAGAGAGACCTCAAAAGAACAATGAACAAATTAAAGGTAAGCCAACACCCAGAGGATCTCAATAACCAGCTGACTAAACTTAAAGAAGACATGATCAAATGTAAGAATGAAATTCAGGAAGCATTAAGAAAATTAAACCTTAACCTGAAACTGGAACTCAACAAAGAGATGGAGATGATGCAGAAAAATGCAACAGAAAACCAAAATCAAACAGAACTGTTAAAAGCCTCTCTAGAATTCCTCACTACCAGATAATAATAATAATAATATATAATAATAATAATTTGGAAGACAGAACTTCAAAGTCATGGAAGATAAGACAGAATAAATTGATTGGGATTCTAAAAACTTTGATAAGTTCAAAAAAAACATGCTAACAGAATATTAGAGAACTGTAGGATACCCTAAAACAACAATGATTGGATCACAGGGATACCAGAAGAGGAAGAAATCCAGGCCAAAGGCATAGAGTACATATTCAACAAAATTATTGAAGAAAATTTTCCAATTCCTGCAAAAGAGAGGCCCATCCAAATACAAGAAGTTCACAGAACACCAAACAGACAGGACCAAAAAAGAAATTCTCCAAGACACATCATAGTTAAAACTCTAAATACTAAAAGCAAAGAGAGGGTGCTAAAAGCAGCAAGAGAGAAACAACACATTACATATAAAGGCAACCTCATCAGAGTTACCACAGATTTTGAAGGGCTTGGAATAGAGTACTTCAAAGTCTAAATTAAACTATGGCTTCCAACCCAAACTATTGTACCTAGTGAAAGTATACCCTATAGTAGATGGAGAAAGGAAAACGTTTCAGGATAAAAGCCAGCTCTACAATTATATGAACATAAAGCCAAACCTACAGAGAATACTTTAAGGAATACTCCACAGAGAAGAGTCAAACAACCAACCTCAAGTGCCTACAAGAAGAACACATTAATCAAAACCAGAGCAGGTATGACACTGGTCAAAGCCCAAGAAAGTACCAGAACCCATAAAGTCTCCAACATGGCAGGGATTAAATCGAACCTCACAGTAATGACATTAAGTATAAATAGCCTTAACTCTCCCATCAAGACACACAAGTTAACAGGATGGATTAGAAAAATGGACCCTTCTATCTTCTATCTTCAAGAAATCCACCTCACCACTAAGGATAGACACCTTTTCAAGGTGAAAGGACAGAAAATGACTTTCCAAGTAAATGGAAATAAGAAGCGAGCGAGAGTGGCTACATTAATGTCTGACAAAGCAGAATTCAAAAGTAATCACAAAGGACAAAGTAGGCCACTTCTTACTCGTCAAGGGAACGATCCAACGGGAAGACATCACAATCTATATGCACCGAACACCAGTGCACCACAGTCTATAAAATAAATCCTAACACCATCATACGTGGGAATTTCAATACTCTTCTCACCAATAGACAGATCATCCAAGCAGACAATCAACAGGGAAATAATAGATATCAACACCACCATAGATCAATTAGACTTCACAGACATCTACAGAACATTCCACCCCAAATCAACAGAATACACATTCTGCTCAGCAGCCCATGAGACCTTCTCCAAAACAGATCATATATTGGTCATAAAGCATGTCTCCATAAATTCAGAAAAACTGAGCCTCCTGCATCATATTGTACCACAATGCATTAAAGTAATAAAGTAATAAACAAACATTCCACCCAAAAAGTGGGACAGTGAGCTGAATCAGGAATTCAGAGGAGGAAATAAAAATGGCCAATACTCACTTAAGAAAATGCTCAACATCCTTAATTATCAGGGAAATGCAAATCAAAACTATGATGTATCACCTCACTCCAGCTAGGATGGCAATCATTAAAAAAATGTAACAACAGATGTTGGAGAGGTTGTGGGGAAAAAGGAACCTTCATTCACTGCTGATGGGAATGCAAACTTGTACAACCACTATGGAAATCAGGGTAGAGGCTCCTGACAAAGATGAAAACAGAGCTACCAACTCACCCAGCTATCCCTCTCCTGGGCGTCTACCCTCAGGCTCCTGTCTTCAATACAGAGACATTTGATCAACTGCGTTTATAGTTGCTCAATTCACAATAGCTAAGAACTGGAATCATCTCGATGCCCATTACTGGAAGAATGGATAGCACAGTTGTGGTACATTTATATGATGGGATTCTATGCAGCAGTAAGGAAAAATAACAAAATGAAATTTGCAGGACAATGGATGGACTTGGAACAGATCAAATTCAGCAAACTCACATAAGAACAAATGCCACATATTCTCCCTCATCTGTGTTTCCTAACCAGGATCAGCTTAAGTTGCAAGCAAACCTGACCTGCAACTCCAGAGACAGATAATAGGATGGAGGGGATTGGGAGGGGATGGGGTGTGTGTGAGATATACACAAAACTAAATCCAAAATGAATTGGCACTATAGAACCCTTACTCTTGGACAGGAGGCTAAAGATTTAACCATCCAAAGGTATATAGAAGGGCCCTGAAGAGGGGGGATGAAGCCGAACCCTAAAACAATTGGCTCTGGCTTGTAACTCCCAATGCCAGAAACAAGTTACTACCCACATTGAACTGTTGCTTGGAGAAACCTACAAGGACCTCGAAACAAGAGAAAACACTTGACTACCCACCTGAGGTAAAAGATAAAACTATTGCTGAAGATACCACAGGCTGCCAACTCACAACATCAAGAGTCTCGCATGGAATCTGGAAGGAAGCCAGTTCCCAGATGGTTACCTGTATAGTGCTTGAAAGCACTATATGAGCCTCCAGGGAAAATAAGTCACCAATGTTTTGAGAAGGCAGGGGACACTACTATACGACAGCAACCAGCATGACAAGATATACACACCTGTGCAATAGTGGCACTTAACCTGGGTGGATAATCAAGGGCTCTCTGATTGGCTAAGAGATCTGCTCAGTGGCAAGGAACCCATGGAACTGGGATCAAGCCAAACTCTTATGGAGACTAAGAATCTGGACTCCATGGGGGAAGCGTCTACTAACCATGGGCCAAATGCTTATCCCATCTGACCTATGCTGATCCCATTCTCAGCTGTTTCAGTTACTGTATTCTGACCAGTAGGCTGCATCACTTGTCTAACTCCCACTCCATTTCCTTTCTCTCACCCTAACTCATAATACTGAAGAGAGGCACCTGGGTACCTCTTATTCTGTAATATTTTTGTTTTTACTTATTTTGTAGGATCATCTGCAATTTCATTATACTGCCAGCTTTGTTGTGCTTTATGATTGTAACTTGTTTATGTTTGAATAGCTATCTGTATAAAATGCTGATTAAGTATGTAGTTTTTGATATGATTCAAGAAAAAAACTTATTAAAATTTCTAATATGGTTGTTTTTCTCTGTCCCTTATTGTTAGTTCTGGCTCCTGGTCTGCCAGATGGTGGCCTGTCAGCATATACAGACATAGAACCCCTCCTTGCTTTTACTGTCAATGTCTCTCCAAAGAAGTTCACATGCTTTAGGAGCTTGTGGAATGGGGAACATTTCAGCACACGTGAATAAAGCAGTTCACCCAACTTCCAGAGCTCAGGGAACAGGGTACACTTCAGCACATATAAACAGGCAGCAGGTGGTAAACAGCAGACATGCACAGGCAGCAGGTGGTACACAGCAAATGTTAACAGGCAGCAGGTGGTACACAGCAAATATTAACAGGCAGCAGGTAGTACACAGCAAATGTTAACAGGCAGCAGGTGGTACATAGCACACGTGCACAGGCAGCAGGTGGTACACAGCACAAGTGCACAGGCAGCAGGTGGTACACAGCACACGTGCACAGGCAGCAGGTGGTACACAGCACACGTGCACAGGCAGCAGGTGGTACACAGCACACGTGCACAGGCAGCAGGTGGTACACAGCACACGTGCACAGGCAGCAGGTGGTACACAGCACACGTGCACAGGCAGCAGGTGGTACACAGCACACGTGCACAG
>PVHP010021792.1:0-10915 GCA_004024765.1 Zapus hudsonius | reverse complement strand
GAACACCCCATGGAGAGATGGATAGAGTGCCCATGAGAGCTGTGGCAGTACTGTATATCTATATGACATGAGCACTTGACAAGTTTCACAAATGTCAGAACATTTCTGAGGGAGCAGTGTGAATTTAATAATCCACATTTGAGGAAGAAACATTCCAGTTTGGACAGGCTGAGTGACCTGCCAAAGACTATGTAGTCAGTGACTAGCAAAGTTGGGAGCCCAGGTGGCTCAGAGGACTTAAGTCCAGGTCCTCTTGCTACTTAGAGAAAGGCAGGTGTAGAAGTCACCTGGTTGCTGGGACAAAACACACGACCACAGCAGCTCACAGGAGGAGAGGATTCATCAGCTTAGTGTTGAGGGGAAGTTTAAGCATGGTGGGGCAGGCATGGTAGAAGCAGAGACTGGGCATCACATCTTGCTATAGCAGCAAGAGTAAGCTGGCCATGGCAAGGGGACCTGGACTATCATGCCCCAAGGCCTGACCCTAGCAACACACCTCCTTGAGCAAGGCTCCACCCCTGGGGATTGAGTACGAAGCTTATCCAGGGAGATTTCACATTCCAACTACCACACCAGCTAAGAGAGAGGATTGTATGGTGACCTGGCAACAAGGGAAGGTGGATCTAGGACAGTAGCACCACTCTGTTCAAACACTGCCCCAAGCTGGTTCAGAGAGCAATCGTGACAACTCTCTCCACAGGACCTGTCAGAAGAGCAAGGGCAAGGACATCCATGAGCACTGCCCACAGAACCTTCTGGATTTGAGGCAGCTGCTGCCAGCCTGGCCCCGGAGGGTCACTAGTGTGCAGGACTGGCACCAAGCTCACCTGGTGCTGCTGGGAACTCTGTATGAAGTTGACTGGTGGCTCGCTCTGCTTGCTCTTCAGCCGGAGGATGTTGTCAGCATAGCCCCAGCTCAGGATGGCCGACCACTGGATGTCCGTGCTGTTCATGCTTCTCACACCTCGAGAGAAGGGAATCAAAGCAGCCAGCTGTCTGTCACCAGGCCCAAGCAACACAGATAACGGTGAAACCATCCTTATCTCCCAAGATGGAAAAAAAAAAACTGTCTTAATTTCATTAAAAAAATGTATTAGCTGGGCGTGGTGGGCACTTGGGAGGCAGAGGTGGGAGGATTGCCATGAGTTTGAAGCCACCCTGAGACTACAGAGTGAATTCCAGGTCAGCCTGGGCTAGAGCGAGACCCTAACCTTGAAAAACCAAAAAAAAAAAAAAAATTATTTATTTGAGGGAGAGAAAGAGGGAGAAAGAGAGAGTGAGAGAAAGAATAGGTGTACCAGGGCCTCTAGCCTTTGCAAATGAATTCCAGACACATGCGCCCTCTTGTGTATCTGGCTTTACGTGGGCACTGGGGAATCGAACTCAGGTCCTTCTGCATTGCAGGCAAACGCCTAAGCCACTTCTTCAGCCCCAGTTTTAGGTTTTTAATGCTAGTAGAACTTTAGTGTGGAGTCATATTTTCAAAGAAATCTATATAACAGACAATGGTAGTCAAGCTTACTCCATTCATGTTCTAAGACTCCCTTTTTCTTTTTTCTTTTTGGTTTTTTTCAAGGAAGGGTCTCACTGTAGCCCAGGCTAGCCTTGAACTCAAGGTGCCCCTCCTACCTGTGCCTCCGCACCCAGCCAGAGATGTTCATTTTAAAAAAATTTTCAATTTTTGGGGGCAGGGGTTTGAGGTATGGTCTCACTCTAGCCCAGGTTGACCTGAAATTCACTCTATACTCCTAGGCTGGCCTCGAACCCAGTGATCCTCCTACGTCTGCCTCCTGAGTGCTGGGTTTAAAAGCATGTGCTACCACACCTAGCTTTTTTTTTTCTTTTCTTCTTTCTTTCTTCTTTTTTTTGTGGAAGGGTCTAACTCTAGTCCAGGCTGGCTTAAAAGTCACCATGGGGCTGGATAGATGGCTCAGCGGTTAAGGCACTTGCCTCCAGTGCCTAAGGCCCTGGGTTCAATTCCCCAGGACTCACATAAGCCAGACCCACAAGGTGGTGGCCCTGGTGTGCTCTCACTCTCTCTCTCTCCTCTCTCTCTCTCTGTATATCTCTGCTTGAAAACGAATAAATAAAATATTTTTAAAAAAAAAGTCACCATGTAGCACAGGATAGCCTTGAACACATGGTGGTTCTACAATGCAGACTCCTGAGTGCTGGGATTATATGCATGAGCCACTATGCTTGGCTGAGAGCTAAATGTAGTTAAGTAACTTCCTAGACACCTAGCGTTGAGTAGTTGGCATACACAATCTTTAACACCTTTGTGTGTTAGTACATCTGTCCATTCTGGGGGTCAAGAGCCTCAAGTGTCCATTTCTGTAAGTGGATATAGTCATCCCTCCAGCTCCTCATCTCTTCATGCCAGCACAAAGCTGAGCAGTGTAAGGACTATGGGGCTTCACAAGAACAAGCAGACAGCAGCTCACGTGAGCCAGCAACGCACAAACCATGACGCTTCCCAGCATAACTTTCTCTATGGCTCACTTACCTTGCTCCTTGCTGTAGGTCATCAGAAGACAGAAGTTTCGGGACAAACCACAGATGGCTCTGGTGGGCAGTGCCTGCAGAGAACCGAATCTTTCTCCGTGGGGCTGGCTGAAGCAGACCACGGGGACTGGAGCACTTGGGGAACCCACATACTCCCCCCACTTCAAGCCTTTTATCCATGATAACGGGCTCTAAAATGAAGGGAATAAAAAGTATGTTTTAAAAGGTGGTGAAAGTAGCATTAATTCCAACTGGAGGCAAGTGCTTTAACCGCTGAGACATCTCTCCAGTCCCTGTACACTTGTTTTTGAGATAGGGTCTCGCTCTAGCCCAGGCTGACCTGGAATTCACTATATAGTCTCAGGGTGGCCTCGAACTCATGGTGATTTGCCCACCTCTGCCTCCCGAATGTTGGGCCCACACCTGGCATGCTACACATTTTGACTTCTCTGTTTAGTATTTAGAAATGTGTTCCTTTATTAGATTTTCCATTTTGTAGCTCTGGCCCAGCTTGCATGGAAATGTTTGATCAACTAACTTAAAATTCTAAAATTTAGCAGAGACAACAGTTTTATAAGTACATTTTTTTCATGCTCATTGAAATATCTGAGGTTGTCATCTATGAGGGGGTTATAATTTGTTTTTTAAAATATTTTGGTTTATTTATTTGCAGAGAGAGGGAGAGATAGAGAGAGAGAGAGAGAGAGAGAGAGAGAGAGAGAGAAAGAGAGAATATGGATGTACCAGGGCCTCTTGCCATTGCAAACAAACTCTAGACATATGTGCCACTTTGTGCACTGGGGAATCAAACTTGAGCGATCAGGCTTTGCGAGCAAGAGCCCTTAATCACTGAACCATCTTCCCAGGCCTAGTATTGTCATTTGTAAGTATGATAAGCCACATGGACATATGATAGATGAAGATACACACAGAAGAGCTCACTCAGCCGGTGCTCTGGAATGAGGGCCGCCCCTCACCTGTGTGCCTGGAGCTGAGGGGCAGATGGAAGAGTGCATAGAGCAGACTGAGAGCTCTGGAACACACAGTGCTCCAGAAGCTGGAAGCTGCTAGTCAGTTCTAGAGACAGCCCTACCCATCAAGAATAAGGAAGAGATGGATACAGAAAGGTGAGGGAAGACCAGTGAGAAACATCCACACATCTGTAAACAATGACCAAAATGTCTCCTCCATGCAAGGAGAAACAAATAAGTAGAAAATCAAGAAGGCGAGAAAATTTTTAGAGTTTCTCCCAATAATTAGATTCCTTCATTCTTTTTAACTGTTTAATGTTATTAATCTCTTAATAGATTTTCTGTTTTAGACATTTAAATGTTTATTTTGAAGTTTTCAGAGTAAATGCTACATCAGTCTAATGAAAATAATGGACTAAACCAATTTCAGTTATTTCCACAAAAGCACCCTAATTATTTCAGTGCAGTTTGTTTATGTCATTTTTCTACTTGAATGAAGAAACAGATGCCACTGACCTACCTTCTATTGTTTTAAAAAACAGGCCACTAAGGGCTCTACTTCTGTCAGACCACTCAGGGGATGGGGAATATGCAGCATTAAGTGGCATGGAGGGCCTGAGAACAGCGGACATGAGAAGGGAGAGTTGGCACCAGGTGCTCTGAGAACAAGCTCTTTCTAAAGCCTCTGGTTGATCCAGGCTCACCAAACTATAATCATAATCACTTCCATAGGAACTGCAGAGTTTACACTTTTATATTCCAATTTCATAAAAGATACAGTGCAAAGTGGTTTTCAGTGCCCCGCATAAAGGTTGAGAGCTGCTTACAGAACTGACTCCCACCATGAGCTCATGTTCACACAGCACATCTGAGCCACAGAGGCCGTCTGTCAGAGGAACACTGCCCAGGGCCAGAGCTGTGGCTGTTTGCATTCTGTGGAGACAGTGACAAGCAGCAGCACATGGGGAGGCAGCACAGGACTCATGGAGAAAGGCAGAGGCAGAGATGCCACGACTCACCACCCAGGAGTACAGGCAAGCTACACTGCAAAAAGCCTGCCCAAGGAGGCTGCGGATCCCACTAGGAGCTGAACACACAGCGATGAACAAGACAGACAGACACATCAGTGACAGGGGAAAAGAGGAACAGGGTGAGAATGACAGGGCTTCCGGTTTAGATGCTGCAGTCAGGGAAGACTCGCAGAGGAGGGGATGTCTGAGCAGAGGCCTTACTGAGATGTGGGAGGCCAAATGCGGGCAGACATGGGGAAGGAAGAGTCGGTGTGAGGGTCTTGTGAGAACCAGGCAGGCTGGAACCACTCTTGCTGCCAGTACTGACTGCCGAGCGCCTTCACATACTGGCAGTAAGCAGCTAATCCCCACAGACATGGTGGTATAGACCTGGAGCCCAGTGCTTTCAGACAGAGTGCTAGCCTGAGCTATACAGGAGATCCTGTTTCAAAGAACCAAAACCAACCTACCAAACAAACCCATCCCTCAGAAACCTAACCCCTACTAATTAGCAATAAATATAGTAGTAAATTAAATACCATTTGTTAATTTTGAGGAACATAGCTACAAAAAATCTAGCTTTCTAGTACAAGATGTAGCACTGGTGATTTGGTAAACACTGTTTTCACATTAATATTTTAAATTTAAATCTACTAACTGTTGAGCTCTATTTGCTTTGAACGTGAAGATCTAACAGATGTGAGCTGGGAGCATGAAAAATTTCCATCTAGGGTAGTGACACATTTATAGTAATATCCTTTCAAGGAACATTATCCAAACAGTCTGAGGACCCCTTCTTGTTGACAGGGCCACACATCACTGAGGCATGCTTCCTTCTCCAGGTTTAGAGACCCTTCTGCAAGCCCTGGCAGAATCCCACCATGCACACTCTACTATCTTACACTGCTTCTTAGATGAAAAACCTAACGGAAGGCTACCATCCACTTTCCTTTTAAGGCCTGCTTGGTTGGGTTTTCATTTGCAAAGAGAAATCGAGACTACTCACTCTTCTTGGAGAAAGTATTTCCTAGTGCTACAACCTGAGGAGGCACCTGTGCTGGGAGATGGTTCTAGGCTGTTGTGCTATGCACAAGGCACACCCATGCTCTTGCTGTGCACCTGTCCTGCCAGCCCCTCTTGTTTGCAGAATCTTATTAGGTGGCTGCCTGGTGAGGCTTCCCTGGCAATATCCTCGGCTCCCTGAGGGCAGCTGCTGTCCGCCTC
Organism: Zapus hudsonius; assembly: GCA_004024765.1. Taxonomy (NCBI): domain Eukaryota; kingdom Metazoa; phylum Chordata; class Mammalia; order Rodentia; family Dipodidae; genus Zapus; species Zapus hudsonius. The sequence continues at coordinate 5,205 of PVHP010021792.1, read as the reverse complement.
TGCTCCATGCTTCATTCCCAAGTTCCCCAGGTACTCTCTTCATGTCACTGCTCTAGCTGTCCCTGCCTACGTGGTGCATGTCTGTAGGCTGGGGCTACACAATTCATTTCTACATCTCCAAGTCCAATTAGATTTTGCTGGATTCTACTGAAATCAAAATGACATACCGGGTAAGTAATTTCTTTGACCGGTTCTCTCGTCTCCCGGAAGGCGAACTGCACTAACAAGCCCACGGCTGCTGGAAGCTCCCCTTCGATGCTGAGCTTGGCTCCAGGTCTGCTGGCGTGGGCCGTGTGGAACAGTTGGCGAGGGGTCTGTCCGTAGGTTTTTATCATGGTTTCTAGAGCTCGTCTCTGCACTGGATCTTCAACGGCAGAGACATCCATTCCGAAGTACGTCTACAGAGGAAGCATGACAGAGTTTGGGATGTAGTGTAATGCAAGACAGCAATGAGGCCAAAAGCAAACAACAATGTGTTTTATTTTTTAGGCAATGGTTTACTCCTTTCTGTTCTGAATGCAAATGACTTAAAAACCCCAATCAGGTTAACTACCACTAACGGTAGGTCTCCTGGGATCAGATTAGGAGAAACTGATGCTTCTGAGTGTGTGGAAAAAAATAATGCATCTTAGCTGGTGCTATCAGGTGTGCTTATAAAACACCTTAAGTTCTGAGATTGTCAAATAGAAATCACGTAAGTTATCGAAGACGTTCTTGTCTAAAGTGATATACAGGAAAGGGTGAAGGCGAGGCTCCAATGCAGAGCAGCTAGGGAATGAGTTTGGAGGAAGATGGTCAGTGACTCCGAAGAGCGAGCTGTCAGGGAGATCCCGGTGTGAGATCTACTGAAGGCGTTGGCTGGAGAGCCCAGCGCACTGACATCTCTACCTAGAGCTTCGTCAGCAGCTCTGCTGGGCTGTGCAGCACGCCCACCCACAGGACAGCGTAGCTCTCAGCACTTACCAGTCACAACAATCACTTACAGATTTAGACAGCACTCTCTGATAAGTGCCAAAGAAATTCCAGAGCCTTCACCACTACTACCCTTTCTAAAATTTTAGTCAAACAATTACTTTCTATGCCTTAGTCTTTAGACACATACTATCTTTCCTTGTATGTGTGCATGTAGACGGGTGTGTGGGCTGCAGTGCTTGTGTGGAGGTTAGAGGACAACCTCAGAGTGTTTGTTCTCTCCATCAAACACTTTCTTTGAGACAGGGTCTCTCGTTTTTAAAAACTTTATTAGAGAGAGAGGGGGGAGGGAGAGAGAGAATGGGCATGCCAGGGCTTCCTGCCACTGCAAAGGAACTCCAGACGCTTGTGTCCCTTTGTGCCTTTGGCTTTCCATAGGGACTGGGGAATTGAATCCAGGCCATCAGGCTTTGCAAGCAAGTGCCTTTAGCTGATGAGCCATCTCTCTCTCCAGCACCGAGACAGGGCCTCCCTTGTTTTGCCACTGGGAAGATCAGTTTAGCTTACCCATAAGTGTTGGGGTTCTCCTGGTGCTGCCTCCTATTGCTGGAGGTGTGTTGGGATCACGGATGTGTGTGCCACTTTGCTACTGGCTTTACTGTGGGTGCTGGGATTGGACTTGGCTTGAAAGGCTTGTGGAGCAAGTGCTTTTAACCATTGGGCCATTTCTCCAGCCCTAAATACATGCCTTTAATATGAACTTTATATAAAGAATCATTAAGATGCTGCAAAATGATGGGTATATTGAAGCTAATGTTAAAATTCCTAACTACTCCAAAAATTACATTTTAGGATCAACTATGAATGAAATCATACCTGGAGGGGGAACCTGGCTACCTCTTGTGCTATTCATAACCCCTTACCCCATGGACTGATCCAGTATGCCCACTGAGGAGGATACCCAATGGATTGAGAACAGGGAGGAGGGCAATGGGGAGTACTGTCATAAGATTTGCTCAAACAATGTATCTAATTTTGGATAATAATGATATTAAAAAATCATATCTGATCCCTTACCTTTATTTTATACTTGATGAGGCTTAGGACATGCTACCCCAAAACATGGTACCTTGTACATGTAATATATTAAGCTGGGGAAATATGAGGACTGACATGCTGGAGGGCCCTGACCTTCCCCTGAAGCTAATCATAGGACCTTCCCTTTAAGCAGGTTAGAAGCTCCTCTCAGCCCTCCACAGGGGGAAGCAGCAGCCTTGCCCGAGGTCTGATGAAGGCACACAGATGACCTCATGGTTTCCTCTTCACTGCACTTGGCTCATGCTACTGTTACCGCGAAACCTCACCGCGATGTTCCACTGTACACAACCACAGTGTAAAACACTCGCCTAAGCACCTGGTGGGCTTCGTTTCTTTATGAGAAGCTCGTGTCAGGTACATTTGTGTGTCTTTCTCTTGTCAAGCTCTCTTTTGTTATGGGGTTCTACACAATGGACCTAAGATGAGTAGAAGGAAAAAACATTTTCCTCTTCTACCTACTTTTTATGAATAAAACTATTACTTGCAAACCAAACTGTAATACTCAACATTTTTCAATGCACACATCTTCTATTAGAGCCATTGGCAAGGCTGTCTTACTCTCCCATCTAGACTATAATACAAGGAATTAAATTTTCTTTTTGTTTTAATATTTTATTTATTCATTTTCAGAGAGAGAGAGAGAGAGAGAGAGAGAGAGAGAGAGAGAGAGAGAGAGAACGAACGAACCAGGGCCACTACCTTGTGGGTCTAGTTTATGTGGGTCCTGGGGAATTGAACCCTGGGCCTTAGGCACTGGAGGCAAGTGCCTTAACCACTGAGCCATCTCACCAGCCCAGGAATTAAATTTTATATCCAAAAATATTAGAGTAAAATGGAGCAAAGAGAATTTCATTGTGAGACTGCTTTTTTGGAATGGATCTCTGGCATAAACAAGCCCATATGCTGAGTATTTTATCTCAGTTCTCTGTGTGAAGTCAACTGTATTCCTTACGAACACTTGCAAACCTGTCATCATCTATACAGACAGTTAGGATTGGACAGGAAGCCTGGAGCCAACCTAATTCAACCTCCTAATTGGAACGTGTAGGAAACAGTGTCTCCGGGAGTGGACTGATACCCTTGGGTTTCCACGGAGCAGCCTGGTGCAGCAGAGAACACCTGCTCCTTATGCTTTGCTCTGCAGCTCCCCCAGCCTTTGCTTCCACTGGCCTCGTTGGAGCTTTCCTTCCACATGTGTGCAGACACATCCACCCTACTCTCTCCTCTTATTTCCACTCAACCTCGGTCACCTCTGGGCCTTAGAAGTTTTTTTTTTGGTGTTTTTTTTTGAGGTAGGGTCTTGCTATAGCTCAGGCTGGCCTTGAACTCACAGTGATCCTCCCACCTCAGCCTCCTTAATGTTGGGACTAACATTGTGCTCCATCATGCCTGGCTTGAGAAGAATTTTTTTTTAAAAGCAAGAACCTAAAATAGCACAGATAGAATGTAACAATCCTACTTGTAGGAAACTAGAAATTATCTTAAAGAAATAAAGATGTACCTCAAGAAATCATCTTACCAATACAATCAGAGCGTTAGCAGACAGGATTGCTAGTACTGTACCACTAATGAAGTATGTGTATAGAAAAGCCAGAAGGGTTTTGATATCTGTTTTTAGACAATGAAGGCAAAGGTATTTTTAAATCTCTTTCTTTTGTCAGTCTAACAAGGCACATGTACTGCCAATGTCATGAGAAAATAACGACATTTTAAAACAACATGACATAGGACAGGATACAAAGAAGAGCTGACACAGCAGGGGGCTGCTCTCCTGGGAAAGCTCTGCTGGCTTCCTGGATAGTGACCACTCCCTAGATAGTGAGGGGCTCACTGTGCTACACCCCACAGATAACATGGCTGACACTGGACACTTAGGAGGCTAGAACTTCAGAACGTGCCAGGCAGATGGCTTTTAGTGACAGGCCCAGAGATCTTGGATGAGTCTCCAGCCGGCCTCCTTGGGAGATACTACTTCACACAGTCAGCTCAATTCCTTCCTGAGGAAGTGTGTGCTCTAGCCTAGGCTGACCTGGAACTCAATCTGTAGTCTCAGGCTGGCTTCAAACTCACAGTGACCCTCCTCTCCCATCTCTGCCTCCCAAGTGCCTGGATTAAAGGCCCTCACATCTGGCCTCTAAGAGACTTTTAAAGAGATGAAATCTGAACAATCTCGGGTAGCAGTAACAACAGCTTAAGAGAGAGTGCCAGCTCTCTCTGGTGACTTGGGTGTTTCAAACTATTCAGCTCCATGTTCCATGTGTGCACATGACTTACGGCAGGATGGAAGACATTGATAGCTTGAACAGAAGCCTTCCCCTTCTGCTTGTACCCGAACACCAAGTCAATCCAGTGACAGATGTTCTGAGACACGTGGTCCGACTCCAGCGCCTGCCGGTGGATGAGGATGAACAGCCGAGGATCGTTCCGAGCCCATGGTGGAAGGTTGACATGGTTAACCCGCTCTCCATTCTGACGCACGCCAAAGTCAAAGCCTAAAGGAGGAGATCAGTAGTCATGATTAACTCTGCAGAGCAAACTTTGCTCAGCCTGCAGAACTGGCCTCAGGAGTTCTGGGGAAATAGTGATTATGGCAAAGCTGCAAGGACTGCCATTTTTTTTTTTTTTTGGTTTTTCGAGGTAGGGTCTCACTCTAGCCCAGGTTGACCTGGAATTCACTATGGAGTCTCAGGGTGGCCTCGAACTCACGGCGATCCTCCTACCTCTGCCTCCCAAGTGCTGGGATTAAAGGCGTGTGCCACCACGCCTGGCTTAGGACTGCCTTTTAATCAGCCTCACCATGGTGATCTACCTCCTCCTGGTGACATGCACGGGCTACGTGGACCAATGCTGCCCAGCGAAAGCCATGGTCTGTCAACTTTATCCTTTCATCACTTTACACCAGGATGGAGACAAAGCAGAAAACCAGTGCCCATGAATTTTTTAAAAAATTTAAAATTTACTGTAACCTAAAGAGTAAGTAGTGGGTGTCAACTGGCAAGAGGGGCCATGAGTAGTAGGGGAGAATGTCTAAGTCTGTGAACAATTGAGCAGTCTGACAGCCCCAGGTCCCGGCCACTGGTTCCTTCCCTCACTGAGCTGTTGACCAAAGTGACCCATGAGGTTACAAAAACAAGACAGAATTCTGTCAAGGCTCTTGAATGCTCTCCCCAGGCCTGAGGCAAAACCCTGTTGCTG
>PVHP010021791.1:6823-29209 GCA_004024765.1 Zapus hudsonius | reverse complement strand
TGCTTGGGCTTTTTTTTTTTTTTTTGGACTGGATTTTACAGGCCAGCCTCAAACTTGCAATCTGCCTGCTTCAGCCCTCTGAATATTGGGATTACAGGCATATGCTATCATGTCTGGCTAGGCCTCCTTTCCCTGGGACAAGGTGAGCATTCTTAAAAGTTGACTCTAGAACAGAACAGGGCTACCACAACACCTGAAGCTGCAATGTTGCCTGCCGGCCACCCATCTCCATCAACTGTTTATCTTCCAAGGAAGTATAGCACTTGCCCCAGGTCTCATATCTGTGATGGTTAAGTTTTGTTGTCACCTTGATCTGTGTAGTAGTAATCTTGGGTGGCTCTCTGAGGCCTTCATAGGAAGGTAGCCCTCTCAAAAGGGGCAGGATGTAAGGAGACTCAGGGGAGCTAGAAATGAACTTTCCTTCCTGGGAGGGCAGTGCAGGAAGGAAATTCCAGACACTCAGTGAGTCAACAAATCTGGGAAGGGTTGCTAGATCCCACCCTAAGGCTAGATAAAGAGAAAGAAATCTCTCTGTCCCCCTGCCTCCCTGTCTGCCTGGCTGCTGGTGTTTGTCATGCGTGCATCACTGAAATGAAGCTTCCTCAGCCTTCCAGTCCAGACTGAAGACCAGTGGTTCCCCAGGAAGCCTTCAGACCTTCAGTGCTGGATTGGGACTGCTGAGGCCTCCAGCCATGTGGACTGAGTGACTACCGGTTCCTTGACTCTCAGGCTTGCAGACTGCTATTGTGGGACTGCCATGAGCTCAGTCAATAAATCTCCCACTTTTTTTAAACTCCAATTCATTCTGTTGGCTCTGTTTCTCTAGAGAACCCTGATTAATACACATACTAAGTCTTGTCACTGACAAGCTAAGGTGCCTTATTGGAATTAGATGGACCGGATGTCCTTATTCTTCCTCTTTGACATCTTCTTAGGTTGCATACAGACTCTGAGGTTGGCTGAAAGAGGCAAAGCCTGGGGCTGGGATGGGTAGACATGTCCAGTCCTAATCAGAAGGGCATTTACAGCCAGGTGTGGTGGTAAAAGCCTTTAATCCCAGCACTTGGGAGGCAGAGATAGGAGGATCGAGGTGAGTTCCAGGCCACCCTGAGACTATACAGTGAATTCCAGGTAGGTCAGCCTGGGCTTAGAGTGAGACCTTACCTCAAAAAGTTAAAAAAAAAAAAGCTGGGCATGGTGGCGCATGCCTTTAATCCAAGCATTTGGGAGGCAGAGGTAGGAGTGTCACTGTGAGTTTGAGGCCAGCCTGAGACTACAGAGTGAATTCCAGGTCAGCCTGGGCTAGAGGGAGACCCTACCTCGGAACCCCCCCCCCCAAAAAAAAGGGAATTTCTGAAGCAGGGGATATGGCCATAGAGGAGGGGGCTACAGAGAAATGGACCTGCACTGACAGAGCCGGGACCATGCTGGCTGGTGTCCACCCACCCTTTCCCAACCAAGGCTCTGTGCCAGCTATGGCTGGAGACCAATGCCCTTGGGTGGAGACATAAGCCCCCTCCAACCTCTCCTCGGACTTCTTCAAGCTCTATCTGGCACCTTACAACCTCCGCTGGGCTGACCCATGATCACCTTGTCTCCGACCCTGACTTTGGCAGATGCAATGCACTGACTTGAAAGATAAAGATGGACTGACCTTGGCCCTGCTCCTCCCTGCTCTGAACCTAAGAAGTCCTTCCCCTTTGACCTCACTGAAATGGGGGCGGGCGGAGGAATGAATGGCCATACAGTTCCTTTGGAAAGCAGCTTGGCAGTTTCTCAGTGAGTCACCATCACGCTCAGCAATGCTGCTGAGAGAAATGCAAACATATGTCCCCACCGATACTTGTACAAGGATGTTCATAGAGGCATAACTTAAATAGTCCAAAAATGTTAACAACCCAAATAGCCACAGTCGTGCAAATGAAAGGCAGAATGTGCCTTTTCCATATAATGGGACCCAATTCTACTCTAGAAAGTACTGATATTCGTTAAAACACAGATACAGGGCTGGAGAGATGGCTCAGCAGTTAAAGGCTTGGATTCAATTCCCCAGACCCCACATAAAGCCAGACGCACTAAGTGGCACATGCGTCTTGAGTTCAATTGCAGTGGCCCCTGGGGTGCAAATACTCTCTGTCTGCCTCTGTCCCTTTCTTTCTTGCCTGCTCTCAAATAAACAAATTAAATATTTAAAAAAAATAGGCACAGCTCAAAACACAGTCAGTGAAAGAAGCCAGTTATAAGAGACTATGTAGCATATGGTTATAAAGAAGCTAGAAAGGACTGATTGCCTGGAACGAGGTGCAGAAATAGGAAGTGGAAACAGCAAGTGGAAAGAAACTTTTTTGTTTTGTTTTTTTCTAAGATAGGGTCTCGCTCTAGCCCAGGCTGATCTGGAACTCATTCTAGCTCCAGGCTGGCCCTGAAATCACAGGAATCCTCCTACCTCTGCCTCCTGAGTGCTGGGGTTAAAGGCGAGAACCACGATGGCTTTTTCCTTTTCTTGGAAAGAAAATTGCAATGATGAAAATGTTCTAAAATTGGATCGTGGTGATTATAAATTTCTTTAAAAAACTCTTTGACTTGCACACTTAAAATGGGCGAAGTAGCCGGGTGTGGTGGCGCACGCCTTTAATCCCAGCACTCGGGAGGCAGAGGTAGGAGGATTGCTGTGAGTTCAAGGCCACCCTGAGACGACATAGTGAATTCCAGGTCAGCCTGGACTAGAGCGAGACCCTACCTCGAAAAACCAAAAAAAAAAAAAAAAAAAAAAAAAAAAAAAGGGCGAAGTAGATGGTAGATAAATTATACCTCGATCTCTCCTTCCCTCCCATTCTTTATCTGGCACTGAACCCAGAGCCGTATGTAAGCTATACAAATGCTCTACTACTGAGCTATATCTCCAGCCCAAACTAAGAGTTTGAACTGAAGCATTTACAATCTTTTGTCCTAATGACAAAAATAGGAGGGGATGCATGTCTTTAATCCCAACACTTGGGAGGCAGAGGTAGGAGGTTGCTTTGAGTTCAAGGCCAGCCTAAAACTACAAAGTAAATTCCAGCTCAGCCTAAAATAGAGTGAGACCCTACCTCAAAGAAACAAACAGTTGCCACACAGAATCACTTAAACCACCAGGTACCACTTCCTGTTTCCTGAGCAATACTGAGTTGGAAGTCAGCTTCGATGAAGGTCTCTAAGGTTCTAGAGATCTAGATTCTTCTTGCTCTCTTGATTTGGCCTTGTGCTGAGAACATCCATATGAAAATCAACTGTTCTGTGGATTGGGTGATAGTCTCCGTCAGCCCATCTACTGAGGACAGGAACAATCCATACATACTTGCTGATGAATTGCTTCTGGGACCGGGCTGCCCTGTGACTTTGACTGAAACATATTTATACCCTACTTATAAATGTGGCATCAGGAAAACGATCATCTCCGAGGATACAGCCCTCTTTCAAACTGAGGTATATTTTACTCCAAGGAATCATCACTGTGAACCTCGGACCATCCCTTTGGAAAGTTCTGCATCTTGGAAATCAGTATGGCTTACATCGGTTTGTCTTGATGATGAAATAAAATTGGAACCAAGTCCCTTCATGGTTGACTTTGAAGCAAGGCCAGAAGAGTTGGGATTATTAAATTTTTCTCAAGATGCCTCCCACCAAAGGAGAACTGGAAATCATAAATTTTAGTATCAATTTTATTGTCAAACAGTATTTTTATTAAAGTTTTGTGAGCATACAAAAAACAAACAACCCCCCCAAATATAGGATACTTGATTGAAAGAAATATGGAACAATTTAGAAGTCTGCAATATAAAAGTGGTAGGACCTCTTTATCCAAATATACTGAAAAGAAGTTGGCTTTGGCTGGTGGTGCAGTTGTTTTATTTATTTATTTTTAAAATATTTTTATTTATTTGCATGTAGAGAGAGATCGAAGACAGTCAGAGAGAATGGGCGTGCCAGGGCTTCCAGCTGCTGCAAACAAACTCCAGATGCAGACGCCCCTTTGGGCATCTGGCTTTATGTGGGCACTGGGGAATTGAACTAGGTCATTAGGTTTTGCAAGCAAGCACCTTAACCACCGAGCCACCTCTCCAGCCCCGTATTTATGTTTTTGTATAGTGTTTCAGATAGACCTCAGGGCCTCTCGAAAGCCAGGCAAGGACTCGACCACTGAACCACAACGACAGCCGAAAAGTTCTTTATTCGCAAAGCGAAAGGGGAGCCGGGCACAGTAGCTCACGCCAGTAATCCCAGTACTTGGGAAGCAGAGGTCAAAAGATTACTAAGAGTTTGAGACCAGCCTGGACTCCTATAAAAACCTGTCTCAAACAATAACAACAAAACAAGCAAACAAAACAAACTAAAATCAGAGAATGGGCAAAGGGAGAGATCATGTTATTTGAGTCATAGTCAAGGAGAGCAAACCCCGGATACTCATGAAAGCTTTGTAGCTAATGTATCAGCATCATGATAAATAATATATAAAGATAAATAATGAATGAATAAAGTGTCTCTGGATTTGCAAGTGAAACCTGGAGGTACAGTGTTTGTTTCCACAAGGAAACAGGCCTTCTTAGTTTCTGTGACACACACAGTCCTTAACCTGTTTCTTTGCCTTTGAAAGAAACTCGGAAAGATATGTTCTTTCTCTATTCTAAGCAAGCTACAGAGTTTTAGGGCTCTATTCTTCAACACGGTGCATATAATTAACGTGTTACAGTTTGAAAATCTACTCTTAGATTTTTGTGTTCTCACCACAAAATTAGTCTATGATGTAACACACAGCCATTCCACAATATACATAGATTTCAAAACATGTTGTCCTTAGCCGGGCGTGGTGGCACACGCCTTTAATCCCAGCACTCAGGAGGCAGAGGTAGGCGTGACTCAGGGGCTAGCCTAGGACTACTAAGTTCCAGGTCAGCCTGGACAACAGTGAGACCCTACCTAAAAAAAATTAATTAAAAATAAATAAGGAGGGAGAGAGAGAGAATTGAAATGAAGGAAGGAAGGTTGGTCTGTAAACTCAGCTTCCTTTTAGCCCAGATGCTTCATGATAGAGTCCTGGTCCCTGGGGGACTCCCCACAAGGCAAGAAGGATTCCTGGGGAGACTCTCCACAAAGCACCAAGGCTCCCTGGCCCGTGGCATGAAGCCGGTTGGCTCTCTTTGTCCACTGGCCCAGCTGAGCCAGCGAGATCTATCCGGACCAGCCAGAGGAGAAGACCTTGGGGAAAGGGCTTCTTCATTCTCTTCCCATGATGACATTACCATGGTCCCATGAGCTGGGGGCTATCCTGTGTGCCCACAGTCATCTCTTAGCTAAAGTTGTAGGTCTCAGGGAGGCGAAGTGCTGGCAGAGATGGGTAATAGAACTGGGATCCAAAGCTACAGAGCCTCCCACTCACTGTTCTCATGGGGGAAGCTGCCTTCGGGATGGGCTTTCCCATAACCCCAGCATCTCCTGGGAAAAGACTGTAGTGATTAATATGAAGCCCAGTCTTGGAGACCCTGCTGGCTTCCCTCACTGTCTCGAGTCTCCTGAAGTGACCATTCTAAACCCAAGTCTGACCTACTCAAAAACCTTCCTCAGGTCTCACTGGCCACAGGGTGATGACCACACCATCGCTCTCTGGCAAGTCCTTTTCCAGCCTCAATACCCCATCCTGAGCTACCATCAGGCCTCCTCCCTTCCAGCCTCTGTACCTTTGTGTGTGCTGTGATGCCAGCAGGAGTACCCCTCCCTCCATCACACAGAGCCACGGCATCTGAAGGCCTACATACCATTCCCTAACTGAAGACTACCACGGCCAAGCCTAACCGAGGGCTGGGCTATGGCTGAGCCTCACTGCCTGCTCTCTAAGGCAGGGGCTTTCTCTCTGGGTCCTGAGTGCCAGCAGCAGCCCGATCCAGAGTGAGGCCAGGGGTGTTGATGGAAGGACAAGTTGGCCTTCTCATCTCAACCAGGAGAGCTGGACTGAATGACTATGTGTTCAAGGGACCAGGCTTATCTATCTACCTCACTCTGCTCCTTGATGATAAGATAGGACATGGTGCTGCCCAAGTGCAGAGAAAGAGAAGGAGAGAGGGGGGGTGCTCACAGAATAGGACATCAGCCTGAGTCCTATATGTCCCCAGGGCCTGGTGGGTTTTAAGCTTATTGTGATCCTCTGGCCTGAGTCCATCAGAGCTCTGTGGTCTCTTGTCTTTTGGTGCCAGCTGCCAAGTCTGCCCATGGACTTGAGAGCCAGAAGAACAGATAGATGAATCCCAGCCTGGGGAACCTCTTTCCTTCATCCCTCCTATCCATGCCTTTCAACCCCTGAGCCTTTCCCACAGTGTTCTCCTCCAGCCTCCATCCCTGTGATGAAGAGAACATTGTGAACAATGAGTTAGAAGACCCAGCTTGGGCTTTAGCTATCAGTACAATGTGCCACATGTAGAATAGAGGAGGTTCGCTTGCCGGCAAGGCTGAGCTTTGGATGGTAGTCTTGCTGCCGGTGCCAAAGAAGTGAGAACAGAGCCTCAAGCCCTTGCCACTTGCCCATGAGGTCACTTCACAGGTAAGGAGTCTAGCAGGGGTGCTCCATGCAGGTGATGACAGCCACAGAGTCTCTATCTATCCATCCCTACCTACCTATCTATCATTATCTATCTATCTATCTATCTATCTATCTATCTATCTATCTATCTATCTATCTATCTATCTATCTATCTATCTATCTATAATCTATTATCTACCTATCATCTATCTATGTGTCAATCAATCATCTATCTATCTATCTTTCTATCTATCTATCTATCTATCTATCTATCTATCTATCTATCTATCTATCTATCATCTCTTTTTCTCTCTTCCTTCCTCTCTCCCCCTCATCTGGAATGACTTGCAGAGATCAGACAAGCTAGTGGAATGTGTGGTACTCTGCTAAGAGACATGGAGGATAGGGTTTTGCTGAGACCAGCAAGCGTCTGGACTGTCTCCTTCTGTTAAGGAAGTTGAGGCGAGCCTGGGACCCCCGATTATCTCAAGCATATTCTGGACCCTCCAGCCTCCAGGCAGGCCACAGCTGTGCCCTGAGATAAGCAGGCAATTCAAGGCCTAAACTCACTCCAGCTGTAATAACAGACCTAAACAATAAGGTTACATTTTCTGTGCTCTATATGTCTATATGTCACAGAGCCCCCTCAGTTTATCTATGCAAATCAGGCATCCAAAGGGTACTGGCCCCTACCAATCAACTCGAGATATCCACAGATCCTGCCCCTACCAATCCCCTTGCTGCCTATGCCCCTACCTCTGCCTTTTCCTCTATGTAAACAACTTTTATCTATACAATAAACAAGAACTGTCCACTGCCATGTTCTCCCGGGTGGCTCTGCCCGTTGGCCTACCGCTGTCCTAAGCTGCTGTCCACCCAGCTCCATGGATGAACCGGAGTGTTAGTGTACAATGACCTCTGAAGTAATCCACAGACCAGCAGAATGGAGAGGGAGGAGAAGCATCAGGGCAGAGAGAAGCAGCAGTCATGTCCTCCCAGCAGAGGCCCACCCCTCCCACTAGCCTCTTTCCTTCCCTGCTTGTCTTCCAGACAATTTCTACCTCCTACAACCACTTCAACCTACCTACTGCCTCCTCTGCCTCCCCAAAATCTATTTTTAAATATTTTATTTATTTATTTGACACAGACAGAGAGAGAGAGAGAGAGAGAGAGAGAGAGAGAGAGAGAGAGAGAGAGAGAGAGAGAGAGAGAGAGAGGCAGATAGAGCAAGTAGTTACGCGAGGGCCTCCTGCCTCTGCAATCTCCAGACACATGTGCCATGTTATACATTTGGCTTTACGTGGTTACTGGGTACTTGAACTAGGGTCTTTAGACTTTGTAAACAAGGGCCTTTAACCACTGAGCCATCTCTCCAGTGCCCCCCACCTCAAAATTTTTCTTAAAAGGAAAGAATTTGAAAGAGCAAAGACAAAGCCAGGTAAATGGGCAGACTCTGCTGTTGGGAAGGGTGCTGTGCCTGGAGGAACACAAGCTGATGTGACTCTCCTGAAGGTGGTTGGCAGTCATCCCAAGACTTGGCAAAGGAGTATCCTTGGGACCAGTGATCCAAGGGAAACCATCAGACAATACAGCTAGATTATGGAGATGAGAGTCTTCATTTTTGTTGGAAACAGCCCAAGTATCTAATAGGGAACTGATAAAAGGCATGATTATAGGACCATATCAGGGACTTCCAGACAGCCATTAAAATAAGATATTCAAATAATATTAATGACATGAAGAAATGCTCACTGTGTAACATCAAATGACAACAGTAACAAATAATTGGGCTGGATAGATTGCTCATTGGTTAAAACACCTGCCTGCAAAGCCAAAGGACCCAGGTTCGATTCCCCAGTACCCACATGAAGCCAGATGCACAAGGTGGCACATACATCTGGAGTTCGTTTGCAGTGCTTAGAGGCCCTGGCATGCCCATTCTCTGCCCCCTTCTTTCTTTCTCTCTCCTTGCAGATAAATGAAATTTTTTTTTAAAAAAAGTAACAAATAAGTACGTATAAAATAAATAGACAAAAGTGTAAGTGTCTGCAACAAGTAGTTTTCTACCCTTCCTAACTAGACTCTGGGCTTCTGGTGCAGGCATTGCTACCAGTGTTTGCCAAAAGAAATAATAAGTTTAATCATATGATGCCTCCAGTCCCATCAGGAACATAGGCTGCCAGCTGAGAACTCAGAACAGAGACCATATAGTGTACTTGGAGAAAGAGAGAATATGGGCTAGAGAGATGGTTCAGTGGTTTAGGTGCTTGTTTGCAAAGCCTAAAGGCCCAGGTTTGATTCCCCAGTACCCACATCAAGCCAGATGCAGAGTGGTGCACACATCTGGAATTTGTTTGCAGTGGTCAGAGGCCCTGGTGCACCCCATCTACTGCTCACTTTGTCTGTCTCTTACTCTCTCCTTGCAAGTAAATAAATTAATTGAAAAAAGAAGTATGCTTTTAAAGAAAGAAACTGGCTAGGATGGGCTGCTCAGTACTAAGCTGGAGGGAAAGATTACAAACAGGCCCAGGCTTGCTCTGGGTACCTCTCAGTCTCTCTGTCTGGGGTGGCCGGCTGGGGACAGGAGAGACTTAGGAAGTCTGGTGGGGCCACCAATTCCCCTCAAAATGTAACAGGGGCACAGCCATCAGTTCGTTCTGTGCTGTGCCTAAAGGTGAGTATCCCAACAATTGCTGAGACCCATTGCCAGCCAGAAACCAGCCAAGATCATCACCCAACATGACACCCACAATCCCTGCTGAAGCTGACTCCTGAGGGTGACAACCAGATCCGCCTTGCAAATGGGACCTGGCTAGTGCCAACAGCTCCAGCCCAGCAACCAACCCGATGTGTGCCTCTTCCCCCAGCCAGGCTGCCGGGCACATGGGGTACATTTTTCCTGCTTGACTCCCACTTTCTGTTGCCTGGCTGCCTTTCTGTTGCCACTTGTCTTGGCTTGCCCTTGGCCTGGGTCTTATCAGTCTATCCCTGCGGGGAGGTGTGGTCTCTGTGGTTCTGGAATAAAGATATTTGAATGGCAGAGAAGTTGCTACATTTGCTGGGGAAAAAGCACTAGTGTAGGGAGGTATGTAGAGGTGTTTTCTATAATCTGTGGGAGCAGCCAGCCTCAGGAGCCAAGTATATTGTGTGAGTGAGGGATACCCAGAGCCAAGCATGAGTGATTCCCAGCTCAACGACAGTTCTTTCTCCAAGACCCCATAGATGAGATCAGAACTGCCCCAGAGCATGGGACCAGCAGCCCCTCTCCCGGTGGCCAGTGTAGGGTTCTTCTCCTCACACAGGGATCCCATGTTAAGAACTTCTAGGTGCCTGGGATATAGAAGAGGAAGAGATCACACTGTTCTCAGGACATAGAGATAAAAACAAGGCCTGGCACAGAGTGACAGCATGAGACAGAATGTTCTGCTAGTGGGTGGATGACTTTGTTACTCTTTACCTGGTGGGAAGGGTCCCAAAGCAGCCAGTCCTTCCTAGCCTTGCCACTGCAAGGACCCCTGTCCTCCTTGGTAGTGGAAAATAGATGCAGTCATGTTAAGAGGGCCTATTGCCCAATATGAGACCACCCTAAATTAGAACTTTACTCTCATATCGGATGCCTTCCTGCCTCCCCTCAACCCACACCTTGGTCTTGAGCAGAAGCGGCCCCTTCCCCTCCCACAATACAAAACAGCCCCTCCCACACAGAGGCCTTGAAGGATCTGAGAGCTTCTTCCTCTCCCACTCTCCCAGCCTCCTGGCTCCTAGGAGATGGGCTTGAATTTCCCCTCTCTCCCTCGGAAACCCAGAAAAGCAAGATGCTCCCTTTGTTCTTTGGATTTCCAGAGCCTTCCATCATGCTCCATGCTGTATGCTGCTTCAACTCTTCTAAGAAAGCTCTAATTCTCCCCCCTTTTCCTTTATCCAGCACTTGGGCTTCAGTTTCCTCACAAGGTTGCACAAGATGACCACTGTGAATACTCCCTCCCAGGTTATTGTTCTTGTTTGGGGGAGGTGCTTGGCTAGCTTTTAAAGATTGCACATATCCTGCCTTGAACTCCTGAGTCAGGGCACAGAAGTGGGCCAGACCTGCTCCTGTGGTGGACATGCTCAGAAGAGACCTAAGAAACGCTGGGCTGAGTGTCTACCTGCTAGAGAGGAGTCTAGTAGACATGCCCTAGACCTGCCCTGTACAGACCTGGATAGATAGGACAATGGGAGAGGACCTTGAGCCAGGTGGGTACCCTTTGGAAAGATCTGCTAAAGACTCACAGAGGTTCCCTTTCTTTGGCGGGCAGGACTGCAGTGACCGCCTTTTCCCTTGTCATGGATGAGGAAGCAACTACTTTGGGAAGCACATGTCACCTTCTCCCAGCACCACTTCCACAAAGGCTGAAGTGACAGTTGGTCCTCTGCTTCTTACTGACCCTTGAACCTCTTCCTGGACCCCAGCTTCAGGCTATGAGCTCTGTCCAGGACAAGGCTAGTTTCCTGTCCTTTGCTGTTTCCTCAGCTTATAGAAGCCCAAACATACGCCCTTGGGACATTAAGAAAATAGAGTGAGGGAGGGACATCAAAGCCCTTAGGCTTCCAAGGCCCCTCTGGACTGAGGACCAAGCTAAGCTGAGCATCTCACTTCCCAATCTTCAGCTCAGAGCTTTTCCAGTGGGGGTGGAAGTTTCCCAGGGAGAGTTGGGGTACAAAGTCAGCTCTGGTCAGCACCTCTACCAGCCCTGAATCCCCTCCCTTTCTTCAGCTGGGGCTCACGTTCAGCCTAAGAAGGGCTGAAAAAAACATGGGTCTCAGGCTCTGGTACAAGGCTGCCTTTGTGTGGAGGTCAGATTCCAGCAACTCCATGGCGTTACTTGGCATGGCTATTTCCTGGGAGTCCAGCCTGGGACCAGAGTGCAAGACCCTTGCATTTTGTGCGAACTCAAGGAGATCGGGGAGACTCCGAGGGGCCCAGGATGAACTCTGATCCCTGCAGGCAAGGCTCCCAGGGCTCTAGGTAGAGAGAAAGTTAGGGCTGACCAGACCTGGAGGAGAATGACTGCACTGTGCATGATGGAGCCCAGGTCCCAAAGAGACACAATGGACAGTTAGGAGTTCTACTTTCTAGTAAGCTGTGTGGTTCAGGGGAAATCACCACCAGCGTGTCGTAGCACTTAGGAGGCTGAGGCAGGAGGAGAGCAAGTTCAAGACCTGACTGGGCTTCAGATATGAAAGAAGAGGAGGGGAAGAAAAGAAAAAAGAAATAGAAAAGAGGGAAGGGAAAGAGAAGAGAGAAATGACAAATGTGCCTCTCCTGCTGCTATTATGACGAATGCTAGATGAAAGGATGCAGGGCTGGGAGAGATGGCTCATGGGTAAAGAGCTTGCTTGCCCTGTGCTAACTTGACAGGACCTAGACTGTAAGGGATTCCGTAGATCAGGTTAGCCTCTGTGCATGTCTTTGAGGGGTTAAGCCACCTTGACTGTGGGGAGCACCATTCCATAGGCTGGAGTCTGGGACTGAAGAAAAGGGAGCGAGAGCTGGCTGAGCAACAGCGTTCATTGCTGTCTACTTCCTCTGGGCTAATGTGATGACGGCTTCCTGCCCTTGTCATGAGTTCCCTATCAGGATAGAGTCACTCTCTAGAAATAAACCCATATTCCTTCTGGCTGGGTATTTTGCTCCAGCAATGAGAAAATAACTGATAGACCATGTAAGCATGAAGACCTGAATTTGGATCCCCAGAGCCCATGTAAATGTCAGGTGTGGTAGGAGTATCGGTAATCCCAGTGCTGGGGAGGCAGAGACAGGGAATCCCTGAGGCTCCCTTGCTAGCTAGCCTGGCTGGATCAGTGAGATGAGATCTAGGTTAGTGAGAGACCCTGTCTCAAAGGATAAGGTGGAGAGAGATTGAAGAAGACACTCAGCATCTACCTCTGGCCTCTACACATACCTGCACATACAGGTGCGCCCCCCCCCACCATACATAAATATACATGCACACAGAAGAATGCAAGAAAGATCCTTAGCACAGGGGCATAGGACCCAGCTCGTGTGTGTGTGTGTGTGTGTGTGTGTGTGTGTGTGTTGGGGGAGGACTATGGAACTTTCTGCCCTCTCAGGACTTTCACATGGATAGTTGTCTTTTCTCAATCTTATGAAAAAAAATACTTTTCCAAAACATAGCCTCATCTCCCACCTGTCTCAGCTGCCCCTCCCTCCAAAAGCCATGGCTCCCATAGTCAGTGAGATAAGAGATTTCAGACCTAGGCTCCAGGCCTGGCACTCTGCTGGTGGAGACTCAATTCAGTTGCACAGGATCTCCAGGCTTTTTATTCACATCTTCCTCCCCCTCCAGGACACACCTACACGAGTGGGGTGAGGTAGAGATTACATATTGAAGATTTTACACCTGGCCCGTGGGAGCCTATGCACCCCTTGCTCTGGGTGCCTGCTGACAGCCATCGTACGGAGAGGCCTTTCAGTCCCTTCCAGACTGTTCCTTGGAGAGTGAGGGACTCCACACCTAGGGCACCCACACTGACCCAATTCCCTTGGACCAGGCCGGCCTTCCTCTGTCTGTGCCTGGAGTGGTCTGTCAGGCAGGGAGTTTATAGAGGATAGGAATGAAGGTTTGCCTAGCTTACCACCCCAACAGTCCAGAATACAGGGTGGGGGTTCTTGGCACAAGGTTAGCTGGCTTGTCTGACTACTTCCTATAGTTCTGCTAAGGTAGACTGATGGTCTACCCCCTGCAGTCCCGCCCTCTATTAACTCTGGTGTCCTCCCTCTTCCCTGCCTGTCCAGCTGCTCAGATGGCCCTACTCAGCCCCTCTGATGGGACCTTGTAGGGATTCTCCAGCCCTTTCGCTCAGGCCTGCCTGCTCCTGCAGGGCTGCAGATGGACTAAGTAACTAAGATCTGCAGGCTGGGATTGCAGATGCATTCCTAGGGTTTTCCCACATTGGCTCCTTTCCTACCCCTTCAATTCCAAGGAGGCACACACCTTTAATCCCAAGCCCTTGGGAGGCTCATGAGTTTGAGGCTACCCTGAAACTACATAGTGAATTCCAGGTTAGCCTGGGCTAGAGCAAGACCCTATCTCAAAAAACAAAAACAAAACAAACAGAAAGAATGCCAATGTCACCACATATACCAGGCTGAGCCCCAGGGCTTCACTGGTTCTTGCAAGAAGCAATTAGTAAGTCAGGCAGGCAAGGTGAAGGGCAGTGGCCCCTGAGTGCCCAGCAGGAGGATGGGTGGTGAGAGCTGCCTGGGTCCCTCTGGCCCCGCTCCCGGCGCCTATCAAACCATCCTCTGAAACCAGGGGTCATCTCTGTGGCCCAGTTCCTTCCCCTTTACCTCTGAAGAAGGGTGTGAGAGACCACATGTACCCCTGGAAGGCACCCTCAAGCCTTCAGGTAGGAGCCCTGCCAAGGTCACCCAAAAGCCCAAAGGTAGCTGGTCTGATGGCAATAGCAAGCCCACCTAACAAGGTGATTGGGGAAATGGAGTGTCCAGACCCCTAGCCCAGGACATCCTTCACTATGGTTTTCTGGGGGGGAGGATGTAGCATTGTTTGAGGTTTGGTGGGGTTTTTGTTTGTTTTTGAGACAGCATCTTGCTACATAGCCCTGACTAGCCTTGAACTTGCTACATGTCTCAGGAGAGCCTCAGCCTTGCAGGTCCTTCTTCAGCCTCCCAAGTACTGGATCACAGGCATATGCTTCCCCACATAGCTTATCTTCGTTATGCTTCAGTTTCCTCTTGGAAAACGGCCATAAGGACCCGCAAGCCTTACCTTGTGCCTTTAGCCCAAAACAACACTTGTGACAAGGCTGAGAAACCCTGGCCCAGGCATGCCCTCAGGCCACCTTAGGGTCCCAGCAAAGTCCACTCACAAGAAATACGAGGCGCTGGGCGTGGTGGCACACACCTTGAATCCCAGCACTCTGAAAGGCAGAGGTAGGAGGATTGCATGAGTTCAAGGCCACCCTGAGACTACAGAGTGAATTCCAGGTCAGCCTGGGCTAGAGCGAGACCCTACCTCGAAAAACCAAATAATAATAATAATAATAATAATAATAATAATAAGGAAAGAAGATTCAAAGACCTCCTCCTCCTTCCCTAGCCCTTGGTTCCAGTCTCACGAAGAGCACTTAGAAATGATGCCTGCTGTCCTAGCCTGCCACCCACTCCTCCAGACCCACAGGCCCTCTAACCATGAGAACACATATACATCCAAGTGAAAGGAGACTCTATAAAACACATAGCCAGGGCTGGAGAGATGACTCAGTGGTTAAGGCACTTGCCTGCAAAGCCTAATGACTCAGGTTCAATTCCCCCGCACCCATGTAAAGCCAGATGTGCAAAGCAGTGCTTGCACCTGGAGTTTGTTTGCAGCGCACACTCAAGTCTCTCTGCCACTCTTCTCTCTCTGCTTATAATTAATTAATTAAACACACACACACATAGCCAGCTCAAACATGGCTACTCAACACACAGCTTGCTTTCAACCTCAACCAGCTCCCACCTCTCTCTCAGTAGCTGACACACTCACACCCAGAACAACATGGTGCTCAACCCTGACACAGGCTTCGCATGAGTAGGTCTGGAGGACCGCCCAGATGGTGCAAGGCTGTAATCCTCTGAGCTATTATAGCTTTCCTGTTCTTAAACCGAGAAACGAACAAAAGCTACATTATCACCATTATTATTGTCCCAACAGCTTCTCAGGGTCAGTGATAATTAGGCTTTCCTTGAGCCACATTTATCTGAGGAGAAGGTCACTAAAAGATCATGTGACTTTCCAGCCTCCAAAACTAGGCTTGTTTGCACCCATCAGCCTGCCCCACGTCCCAGTTAGCTGGGCCAAAACTCTCAAGGCGTTGCTTATCTAGGCCTCCTCCTGTCTTGCAGCAAAACGAGCAGCTAGCTAAATCTCCCCCCCTCTCTGATCTCCTTCCCTACTTTATAGATGAAGGAATCTGCCTCTCCCCACCTCCATCATGCTTTCCCCTGCTGTTCGTCATGATCGAAAGCTCAATGGGAAGCCAGATGTGGTGGCACACGCCATTAATCCCAGCCCTTGGGAGGCAGAGGTAGGAGGATCGCTGGGAGTTGTGAGTTCCAGCCCACCCTGAGACTACATGGTGAAGTCCAAGCAGCCTGAGCTAGAGCAGAACCCTACCTCAAAAAACAAACAAAATGCTTCCTGGGGTTCTTTGAGTGTGGATCTAAGCCAGATCGGCACAGATTCCTACCCAGAGTTCCATGCTGCGGCTCTGCTCTAGGCAGCACCCCCAGGCAACTCCACCTACCACCCCACCCCGCAGCCCTGACTCACCTGCGCAGTCCAATGGGGCATCCTTGACCTCTGGAGCAGAGAGTTCGAGACCATGGCCCAGGGGTTCTTTGGAGGGCGTCTGCCCATCAATCAGGGAGCTGTCAAGGGAGAGGAGGGGGAAGGGATTAGAACATGGAACCTGGCCCAGCCCTCATGTCAGCTTTCCTGACAATGTCCACAGAGGAGCCCCAATCAGTCAGGACTCAAGACCTCGGTCTTGTCAAAGGCTCCGAGGCCCACCCCTCCGGGCCCTCCCTGCAGGCTCAAGGGTTCCATCGTGTTCTGCCTCGCTGTGTCTCTAGGTGAGTTCTCTCTATCTGAGTCTCAGCTGAAAGTGGTTGGGAGCCTCACCCCACTCGAGGGCAGGATTTGGGGGTTGGGAGGACTCCTCATATCCACGAGGTCTTGAGCTTCTTTAGAACCTCAGAGTGGAGCTGAGGCCATTTCTAGAGCCCTTGGAATCCTAAGCAGGCCATGAAGTGAAGAGCTCCCCTTCTTCACGGTCCCTGAGGGCACACCCCATAGAGAGAACACGCGGTGTCCTCCACCAGCTCCCTCTGGCTTCGCAGCCTTGGTGACCTTGGACAAAGGGTCTCTTCTTTCAGTCAGCACAGGCCAGCTCCTGGACGTCCATCATTACCTCAACCTCACTGTCCCTCAGCACCATTCCTGCTCAGGGTTTACCTAACCACACCTCACCCCCTGGATGGCTGAGCAGTCCTTACACTCCTTAGGACTTCGAGACTGTACACCAGACTCACATTACGTGGCCACAGTATGTAAAGAACTGGAATTGTGGGGTGGGCAATCGTACCGCTGGCCATAGAAGTCCTGAGGGTAAGACCCTGGCACCAGGGAACCCCATCTGTCTCTTAGGGTGGGGTTAGCCCCATCCCTTCCCAGTGCCCAGGAAGCCAGGCCAATTACCTGCTCCGTACATTCGGCCTTATTCCTTGCTGGTACTGCAGGTTCAAACTAAGTTTGCGAAC
Organism: Zapus hudsonius; assembly: GCA_004024765.1. Classification (NCBI taxonomy): domain Eukaryota; kingdom Metazoa; phylum Chordata; class Mammalia; order Rodentia; family Dipodidae; genus Zapus; species Zapus hudsonius. The sequence continues at coordinate 12,335 of PVHP010021791.1, read as the reverse complement.
ACACCCAGGCCCACCTGGCAGCAGTCTGTTTAAGAACCTGAGACACGTTTTAAAGCAAAAGACATCGGAGGTTATGAAGGCAGGGAAGGGGGCCCCTTCCTATGAACACTGTGGTCAAGGCCTGGGCCACAGGGCAGGTTGCTATGCGGACCTGCTTCGGGGAGAAGGGACAGATGACTAGCCGGCTTCTGCAAATTGAAGTTTCTGAGCCCAGTGAGCCTGATGACTACAGCATATCTATTATAACACTGTTCAGGGGTCACGGCGAAGCCACCCCACTTGGGGACAAAGACTACAATGCTACCTAACAGCTTCTGAGTTCAAATGCCATGATTGGTCGTACGCTAGCTCAGCCTATGTCCTCAAAAGATGGGGCCTGGACAGCAGGCTAACCTCTGCTCAGAAACGATCTGCCTTTGACATCAGAGGCTGGAGAGCTACCCTCAAATTAGCCGAGCCTGAAACCTCCCATCATCTCCACTGTCTCCTCCAAACAGGCCTGTTCTGAGGCCCTCACTATTAAAGGTAGAGGCAACACTTCTCCACCTAATTAAATTTGAGTAAACTGGTTCTGGTTTTCAGATAAACAAAGAGTAAATGAGAAGACAGCCACAGAGGAAGCCAAGGGCCAAGCCTACTTATCCTGATGAGAACCTTGTGTTTATAGGGGTGAGGAGAAGCGCCTCTTCTGGGGGGGGGTGAGTCTTTAAGAAACACATTTTCCAAATAAGTTGAGTCTGTGCATGCTCTTGTCGGACCTTTGAAGCTGAGTTCCTCAGAGGGGATGTCCTCTCAGTCAGAGTAGGCTAAGCCTCTCCACACCTCTCTTCTGCTCACTGGGGATCTAGCTAGTGACAGACTTCACCAACCTGCTTTGTCACATACAAGTGGGTCTAAGTGCTTTAAAACCACAGCCATCCATGTGCCTCGCCAACATGGCACTGCCTCACATGTTGTGGCCATCATAGTTGATGACTGAGGCATTCTGTTCTGTTTTTTGGGGGGTTTCTTTTTCTTTTTTTTTTTTTTTTTTGGTTTTGTTTTTCCGAGGTAGGGTCTCGCTCTAGTCCAGGCTGACCTGGAATTCACTACAGAGTCTCAGGGTGGCCTTGAACTCACGGCGATCCTCCTACCTCTGCCTCCCGAGTGCTGGGATTAAAGGCGGGCGCCACCATGCCAGGCTGTAGTTTTTCTTTTTATCCTTTCCTACTTCATTTTTTTTTGCCTCTGGCAGAGTGTTGGCTTCTAGTAGTGACTCTCCAGTTTCTTTTGTAGCAGGATGATAAACAAGACCACCATGCTGGTTAGAAGTATAGGTTGAATCAGATGCTCCAAAATAAAATTTCTTAACTTTTCCCTCAAAACTTTACTCTTTTCACTCTCCAAAAGCATCTGTGGGGGAAGAGAGAGCCTAGGTGGTCGAATGCTTGCCTAGCGTGTCTGAGGAACTTAGTTGGGTCTTCGGCATTTTGGGCCTTTCTCCTGGTTCCTTGCTATTTCTATTAAGAACGAGTGGCCGGTAAATGACCCAGCAGGTGAGGTGACATTACAGTGTTGATCGGGATTGTAATGAGTCTGTCAAAGATGATTAACATTTTATTCCTGCCATTCTGGAAAATCATACTCCTCCTGGAATCCAGTGCTCCTGGAGTTGGCAGGTGTCCTGGGGAAGGAAGTCACCTCAAGTGATGACATTCAATGGCAATGGTGGAGAAGGGCGAGGAGGCTGAATTCCTCGAAGAAAGAAGGCCCTGAAAAAGCAGAAGGCTGGCTTCCTTTCCCCTCAAGGGGGACAAGCCTCTCCTCACACAAGCACACCAGAAACATAGCACCTTATTTTCTTTTCACAGAAACAAACCAACAAAACCCACGTTTTTACCCTTTTCCCAGCAGCAGGCAGTGCAAGAGCAAGACCACCAAGGCACGGGGCGTGTGGGAGGGCCTGCCATCCTGCCTTACTCCTGGCTTTTCTGGGAGGTTAGTGGGAGCTGTCTGGACACAGAGCCTCCCAGAATCCTTAACCCTTCCTTCAGGACGCCCTCCTACTTGTCCCAACATCTACTAGCCCCGGTTCAGGCTTTGAAGGCTTGGGAAGTTTTAAAAGTAGTCAGCTCTGTCCTCTGCCATGAGTACTCACAGTTGGAGCTCAGCAAGCGTTATTTGAATGTCCCCTTCAAGTTGACAAGTTAAAGAGAGCCTTTGTTTTCTGTGTGAACCCCTCATGTGAGAACCCACTTTCGACATATTCTTATTACCCTTTCTTCTCATTTAGACCCCCGGGGGAATCATGCAGCCAGCACTGAAATGAATGTTTTCTTGAAACAGCCTAGCATTGAGGTCCCCCAGAGTCTGTCTGCCTGATGGGGGGTTTAATTCACTTTACAAACTGTGCGATGATGGCCAAGTCACAGGCTGTCTCTGAGCCTGGGTTTCCCACCTATTTCTTGTGCTACCGTGAGGTGATATAAGTAGAGTGCTTAGTGCTTAGTGAGCGCATTGGCCATCTGTCATCGTTATCACTGGCAGCCCCTCAGATCTCTTAAGGAGTAAGAAGAGTCTCTGCTGAGATTGGAGAGGTGAGTGAGTGGGGTGGAGAGCCCCAAACCCAAGGCTGGGATCCAGGTGCTGTGCTAAGTACTTCCCCTGAGAGCTGGGTAGATGGGCAGAGGGAGGTGGGATCCTGGTTCCTTACACGGTCCTTAGGATGGTGCTGGCAGACCTGAGAAGAAGCACCTCTGGCATGGTCCCTGCTGTGGGGTGGCTGCACCCCGAGAGCTCACCCAGGAGAGAGGGAGAACCTCAGAGGGCGTGTCACGGCGTCCCCCGACGGGGAGAGCCACCACAGCCCCAGAGAGGCCCAGCTCCACCACACCGCCCTGCAACAGAGACACAGTGTGAGTCACGGCTGAGGCCAGGCAGGACGAGAGGCAGCTGCCCTCCTTCAGGGCATGACTCACCACTGCTGAGGCTGGGCACCTGACTGTAATTTACCGCCTCCTAAACCCACACGTTCCTTCCTTCCACCTGATGGAGAATAGCATGAACCCTCCCAGGAGATGACTGCCTAGTCCCCAGAGTCAATTCCTCACGAAAATCACATTTCTAAGACTTCTGATCATCATTCACTATCTTCTTCTGTACTTGAAGTTCTCGCCTCTCTGCACAGGGGCAAAGTTCCCGATCAAACTGTTGCCTGGACATCCTAAAACTCCCGAAGATGTCTTAAGAAAACATGCCACTTTTTAAGTTAATTTAAAAATAAAAAAAACAAGGGGCTGGAGAGAGGACTCAGCAGTTAAGGTGCTTGCCTGCAAGGCCTAACAACCCAGGTTCGATTCCCCCAGGACCCACATAAAGCCAGATAGATACACAAAGTGGCACATGCATCTGGAGTTCATTTACAGCATCCGGAGTTCATTTGCAGCATCTGGAGGCCCTGGCATTCCCGTTCTCCCCCTCTCTATCTCTCTCTGCCTCCATATATATATATATATATATATATATATATATATATATATATATATTATTATTATTATAAACAAAAACAGAACAACACACAGAAGATCCCTCAGTCCTCAGACCTGGCCATACAGGCCAGACCCTGGAACAAGCTGGGACACCCCGAAAGTACAAGGCTGTGTGGAGTGGACATGGGTTTTCCCCTTACCTAACACCGCAGACCCCACTGCCCCATTTCTCTGTGGTCTCTATGGGCTGCCTCATCTCAAAGACCAGAGCCTGGCATCTCTCTCCTAACCCCACATCCCAGCCCCTCAGGCAGAGGCCATGCCGGGGAGTCTCTTCTCCCTGTCCCTTGAGCTCACCTCTCTCCTCTTCACGGCGGCAGGTGCAGGGCTGCACACCCTCTGCTTCTACAGCTAAGGCATGGTGAATCTGGGAGCAGGCTGCTGTGGCACCCCAGGTCCCCGGTGATGAGACACAGGGGCTGGGCATGAGTGGGGACCCGCCCCAGCCCTCCCTGAGGCTGTGGCAAGGTGTGGCCCCAGATACCTTTGACCCACATGGCACAGGCCCCAACTGCCCACCTGTGTGACTCTTACATAAGAGGGGCGGGACAGAGGGAGGCAGGACAGGGACCTGCTGGTGAGGTAGGAGAGGGAGGCAGCTTGTTGGCTGTCATCCCTGACAGAGCCTTGGGCGAAACTGCTCCTGCCAATGGGCATCTACCTGAGAGCCTGCCTGCCTTGAGCCCCTGGGACTGGGCCAGACATTTGGCTTTTTTTTCTGTTTTGGTTTGTTTTTTTTTGGGGGGGGGTACCAATTTTGCCTTTTTTTTATATGTACCATGTCAAATGGTTTGGTCCTTGCATCCCCTCCTCAGCCTATAATGTCAGTTTGATTAATAGTTCCATTTTCTAGATGAATTGATAAAGGCCCAGAGGGCTATAAGCTTACTTGGCCAGCAAGAGGCAGAGGTGGCATTGGGGCATGGGTCTCCGCAGCTAGTTCTAAAGCCAGGACACCACGTGATTAGGTTTAGTTATTATTTGCATCATAAAACTCAGCCAGCCAGTCTATCCCACCCCTGCATCTGGAGAGACCCCATCCTCGGTAACAAATGCCCCTAACTTTGCCCTTAGCTTACAACTGCCCCCACTACCTTCTCCTTCACTCTGTAAACAGGCTCTTTTTTATTTATTTATTTTTTTGAGGTCGGGTCTCCCTCTAGCTCAGGATAATCTGGAATTCACTATAGTCTCAGGGTGGCCTCGAACTCAGTACTCCTCAATCCTCCTACCTCTGCCTCCCAAGTGCTGGGATTAAAGACGTGCACCACCACGCCCTGCTAGGCTCTCTAGTATCCTCTATAACCAAGGCCCTGTTTCCAGGAGAGCCCCTTCCACCCACCCTACTGTCCTGTGTCCCTTTAGATCACCCTAAGCTAGCCCCCAGTCTCTTCCCCCTTTGGGAGTGTTCACCTGTCTTCATCTCTAATTATCACTTGGCACCCAAACTCCAAACAAGAGCCTCTAACCACTGAGCCGTCTAACCAGCTCCCAGCAGGCAGCTAAACTCCCAACCCCAAACTGCCTGCAGGCAGGATGAGAGCTGGCTGAGGCGAGCATTTGGAGAGTTCAAGCTCTGAGTTTAAGGACAAGGACCTGGGCACAGGGAGAAGCAATGGGAGTCGGGGACTGTTGGAAGACTCAGCCTGGTCCAAGGACAGATGATTACCAGATTGGTACACTAAGCGAACTCAATGCCTGCACCCCGTCTTCAAGAATATTCTTCTCTTCACTCTCTTTCCCCAGTGATCCCTGTCCACTGCCACCTCTGGACACTCTGAGCACTTCATTTGAGGTCCTGAGCCTCTAAGGGGTTAGGAGCCCCTTTGAGAACCTACTGGAAGCCTGATGTTCTCCCCACATCCATGGTTTCTGTACCCAGAGGCACTCTGGCTATTTTCAGTTCCCATGGGGCCTCAGAAGCCCAGGCTGTAACACTCCAGCCCTGTGACATCCATGGAAGGATTCAGAACCCCCCCCCCAAA
>PVHP010021790.1:0-29212 GCA_004024765.1 Zapus hudsonius | reverse complement strand
AGAGATGATATCACAGCATTACCTTAGCTCACATTGATCTCCTGATAGACGAGGTTGAGCTGTTTGTATAGCTGTCAATGGTTATTCACATCATTTTTGTATTATTATGCTCGCTTTAGTTTCTATTTGTAGAGGTTCGTTTTTTAAATATTTCATTTATTCATTTTCAAGCAGAGAGATGAGAGATGAGAGAGAGAGAGAGAGAGAGAGAGAGAGAGAGAGAGAGAGAGCACCAGAGCCACCACTTTGTGGGTCTGGCTTATGTGGGTACTGGGGAATTGAACCCGGGGCTTTAGGCACTGGAGACAAGTGCCTTAACCGCTGAGCCATCTCTCCAGCCCTATTTGTAGAGGTTCTTATGGAAGGATAGTATTAAGAGATTTAATGTGTTTTGGTAGAGATATGAGCTGTAAACATTCTTTCCTTATTGGCTATCCTGTCTTGTGATTTTTATTTATTTATTAAATATATATTTTTGGTTTATATATGTATATTTATTATTTATTCATTTTCTAGCAGAGAGCTACAGAGAGAGAGAGAGAGAGAGAGAGAGAGAGAGAGAGAGAGAGAGAGAGCGCACCAGGGCCACCACCGTGTGGTTCCGGTTTATGTGGGGACTGGGGAATTGAACCCAGGGCCTTGGGTACTGGAGGCAAGTGCCCTAACCACTTAGCAATCTCCCCAGCCCTGATTTTTATTTTTGCATGGTTCATTCTATCAGTCATGTGTGGCTTTAGAGGTTGACACAGAGTTAGGCTTCCCATACATTCAAGATGTGCAGAGTTGAGTGAGGCTAACCGGCCAGAGACTGCTGGACCCGCCTGCAGAGTTGGCCCAGGGTACTTGGCTACTGTATAGTTCCCTATGCTTCTCCAAAGCATCCCCTAAATGGTAAGGGTGCCTCAATGTGCCAAAACTGTTCATAGAAGCAGTGGGTTTTTTTTATATAATGAATGCCTACTTTCCTTCTGGAAAACTGGAATTTGATTGTGTGCTAGGCAGGTCATTTATGAAGAGCTCCCGAGAAAAATCTCCGGCACTGAGTCTCTGAGCAGCTTCTCTGGTAGAGGACACTTCCCAGACATTGTCACAAGTCATTATGGGAGGACCCAGGCATCTTCTGGGTGCCTTCACAGAGAGAGGAGGCTTGGGAGTGGGTGCCTGCTTTCCTGTGGACTTTGTCTCGTGGACATTTTCCCTTTCAATTTCCACTTGAGTTCCTGTTACTGTAATTAATCATGGCTATAGGGCAGCTATACGCTGAGTCCATTGAGTCTTCCTAGCAAGTCATTAAACCTGGGAATTACAATGAAATTTACTCATGTTTTCTTTTTCTTTTTGAAAATAAATTATTTATTGGCTGGGCAATTTGGCACATGCTTTTAATCCAAGCACTTGGGAGGCAGAGGCAGGAGGATCGCCATGAGTTCAGGGCTACCCTGAGACTACATAGTGAATTCCAGGTCAGCCTGGGCTAGGGTGAGACCTACCCTCAAAAAAAAGTTATTATTTATATGTTTGCGCACACAAGTGTGCTCACACGTGCACGCACACACACACACGTGCCAGAGTCTCTTGCTGCTGCAAACGAAACACTGGGCACTTGTGCCATGTTTTGTGCCCATCTTAAGTGGGTAGCTTAGGAATTGAACCCGGGCCTGTAGGCTTTGCCAGCAAGTGTCTTTAACCACTGAGCCATCTTCCCAGCCCTTTTCCTTTAATTAAAGTTTGTTATCATGGTTTTAGGTTCACAGCAAAATTGAGAGGAAAGTACAGGTTTCCAACTTATCCTCTGGATCCCATGCTTCCAATGGCCTCCTCTGTCAACGAGATCTCACACCAGAAAGGCACCTTTCTTTGTACAATCGATGAACACATCATCATCACCCAAGTCCGTCACTCAGGGGTCACTCTTGGTGTCCATGCTAAGGGTCTGGACAGCTGTAGAATGGCATGTGCCCACCAGTATGGTATCATAGAAACATGACCTAAATCCTCTGTCCCTTCTGAATTCATCGCCTCACAGCCATGCTTTTTTGAGAACTTTCCCAGTTTCTATTTTTAGATATGAAGATCACACATAGCTTCCTAATTAACTTAGAACTCGCGTGCCGTGACGTTGACCTGGCTTAGAGCTTGTTCCGCCCATGCTCCTCCTGTAGCTTTTACAAAGCCTGCAGTCATTCTTATTCATCACTTTGTTTCTTGTGAAGGGCCGTTTCTTCCTTCCAGTTAATGTTTGTAAGGAAGTGAATCCTATCTTACTGAATGTGATGGTTTTGTTGTCAACTTGACCTTTTTAGTAATCTTGGTTGGGTGTCTGATGCTGTTCACAAGAAGGAAGCCTCTCAGCAGGGGGCAGGATGTAAGGAAGCCCAGGGGAGCTAGAAGTGAACATCCCTTTCTGGATGTTCCTGGGAGGGCAATGCTGGAAGGAAATTCCAGAGACTCAGGAAGCCAACAAGTCCGCCTTCTTGCCAGTCCCTAGAGTTCTTTGTGGCTTTTGTCGAATGTCAGCTTGTCTTGGTATTTCTCACACATATTTGAGAATCTGTAGATATATAAATTATGAAGGAGGAAAATAAGAAATCCAATCTTTTAATGACATTTTCTAGAACTTGAAGTTGCACCATGACTTTTCCTCATGTTCTGTTGGCTGGAACCAACACGGGGCTACCTCACTGAGCAGAAGGGTTGAAAAGTACAGTGACAGACATGCAATAGTTTCTGTCATATTCTTTCAAGAAACATAAGGAGAATTATTATCTAAAGTACACATTCTCCCCATCCCCCCAGGTAGGGTCTCACTCTAGCCCAGCCTGACCTGGAATTCACTCCGTAGTCTCAGGGTGGTCTCAGTTCACAGTGATCCACCTACCTCTGCCTCCTGAGTGCTGGGGTTGAAGGTGTTTGCCACCACACCTGGATAAAATACACATATTTAATGAAAAGTAACATGTATATAGCATTGGTAAGGATTAAAGAATGGATGTGAATTTTCACGCTAGAGTATAAAAAGTTAAGAAGAGCCTTGGTTATTCTTTTAGTAATGGCTTAGTTTCTTTTTAGTGGGGATAAATATAGTCATTATTTCCCGAGGATTTTAGTCAGTTTTTCATCAGTGTGACAAAATGGATAAGAAAAAAACAATTTAAAAGGAGGAATTGTTTTGGCTCATGGTTTCAGAGGTTTCAGCTCCTCATTGTATGGAGGGTGTTGGGGAGTAGAGCAGCTCACATCACAATGGCCAGGAAGAAGAGAGAGGATGGGCTTCTCATTCTTTCCACTTTATTTCATCCAGGCCTCTAGCCTGTTGTATGGTGCCAACCACATTCAGGGTGTGTCTTCCACCTTGGTTAATTCTTCTTGGAAAATTCCCTCACAGACATATCCAGATTTATGCTTTACTAATCTACATGCTTCTCAACAGTTGACAAGTAAGATCAACCATCACACCAAGTTTAGCTACATGTATAAGAGCCTTGATTTGTGTATCTGGATTATTTTGTATAAATTATGAGATTCTTTATTACATGCAAATAGGATCCTTGGGGGAATTAATGTTTTTGTCACTAATTCATATTACTTAGCAGTAGGGCTCATCTTCTGAGAATTGAATGACATCTCAGAGGGATGTAGGGAACGTAGAATCATCTAGAACATGAGACCTTACCTGGTTCTCTGAGCATTAGAATGTCCTGAGTATCTTTGAAGACTCAACTCTGGGTGTCCGGAGGCAGCAAAAATCTGAAACGTGAGGTGACAGGATGACAGAGAAAAGAGAAAAACCTGAACCATTTTTCTCTTTCTTTAGATATAATCTGGATCATGCCTAATATTAATACTGAGTGCATCTTTCCTTAAATTTTCTATTGGCTTGATATATTTGGCTTATACCAAATAAGTTTTTAAATTCTCCCAAACATTTTTATTCATTTTGAATGTATCTGGTGTTTTAAATCACCTTCACTAATCTCTGTCCCTTTTACTATCTTTTGGATTCTAAATCTTTAAGAAAAACTGACCTTTTGTGTGTGTGTGTGTGTGTACTTTATAAAAGTTCTTGGAGATGTGGTCTCAAGTTTTTGTTCTGAAACTACTTGTTTGATCACTGAACAGGTTTAGTTCTTTTTTAAGCCTAGATTAGACACATGCTTAAAGAAAAACTCATTCTCCTAAATGTATTTTGAATGTTATAAGATTATCAAATGAAAATAGGAAAAACAGCCGAGCATGGTGGTGCACACCTGTAATCCCAGCTGTGAGTTCAAAGCCACCCTGAGACTACATAGTGAATTCCAGGTCAGCCTTGGCTAGATCCTACCTCAAAAAAAAAAAATAGGAAAAACAATCAATAAAAGTCAAATAATGTTTTAGGTACTTTAAACTCATAAGTTGTTTTCCAAGAAAAATCATTGATTAGTTGACCTGTGACTAAAATAATTCTGAAAGTATTCCAAATGAGAGTTATAAGATTTCTAAGCTGCCCAAATACTCTGTTGACTTGGGGGTGTGTGTGTGTGTGTGTGTGTGTGTGTGTGTGTGTGTGTGTGTGTGCTTAGCATATAAGTTTATTTCAGAGATAACAGCAAGGTTAAAATTGACAGGTTTAATTCTTAAGTGCACCAAGTACATCTGTTTTAATAAGAATGAGTTAACGCCAGGTATGCAGGCACACTTCTGTAATTCCAGTGTGCTTGAGGCTGAGGTAGAAGGGCTTTCAGTACATAGGACCTTGCCTCCAAAAAAAAAAGTAATGAAATAGGAGGTATGAAAAAATGTAATAAGATAATTTTATAAATTGATTTGATATGCAAAACTAAACTGCAGCAGAGTCTGTTTTGTTGACCTCTTATGTAAATTAAGGTCTAAGCATGATGTCTAGAAACAAGCTATAGAATGGTTGGTGAACAGGAAATGATCACTGTTGGGTGGGGGTAATGGTTTTCACTTTTGTTCATCATTGACTGATCTAACATGGTTATGATTCAGACAGGAAATGTAACCTTCTAGCACAATTTAGCTTTTTAAGCCAAGATTCAATTTGAGCTATTCTGTTCTTGACAAATAGTATTTCTAGATAAAATAGTTTGTGTGTTTCTCCTTGAAACCCACATGTTCCAATAAATATAATTAAAACCTAAAAAAAATGGAAGTGTCAAAATCCGCTCCGCTTGGCCATAAGGAAAGAGCAATCGGAAGAGTTTTGCTGATCCAGGCACAGGCTGGCGTGGTCATGCTGAGCTGGTCGGTCCACTGTCAGCATTTCTATTGGGGGCTCCCGTTCACTCCTAAGCAGAGCTTGTCATTTATAGTCGGGAACAAGTGCATCCGATTGGTGCTGAGCTTCATCTGAGAACGCTAACACAAAAGGAAGAAAATACAGCATGCGTTTTAGATACCAGTTACGTATATCAGAAAAGCACAGTAACTACCGAAAACTTGAGGCCAGGTGTGGTGGCGCATGCCTTTAATCCCAGCACTCGGGAGGCAGAGGCTGGAGGATTGCTGTGAGTTCCAGGTCAGCCTGGGACTACAGAGTGAATTCCAGGTCAGCCTGGGCTAGAGTGAGACTCTATCTTGAAAAAAAAAAACCCAAAGTTGAATAAAATAAAACTTAAAAAAAAAACAATTATTATATCTTTAAAAAAATATTTTATTTGAGAGAGAAAAAGAGGGAGAGAGAGAGGGGGGGGAGAGAGAGAATGGGCGAGTCAGGGTCTTCAGCCACTGCAAATGAACTCCAGACACATGTGCATCTGGCTTTATATGGGCACTGGGGAATTGAACTTGGTTCCTTCTGCATTGCAGGCAAATGTCTTAACCGCTAAGCCATCTCCTCAGCCCCAATTATTATTTCTTTATAGATTTGTATGTATATAATGTTATTTTGAGGACAATCAACAATTCTATACACATGTAATTTATTCCAGTTTTATAAATAACCTTCAGCCATCAATAAACCAGACTCTTTAGTATAACACAACTTGCATCACTGGGTTGGGGTTCAGCTCAGTGGTGGAACATGTAGTTAATAGGTACAGGCTCTGGTTTCAGTCTCCAAGGCCAAGGTTTTTTTCATATAGTCTCTTTCTGTCATTATTCATTTTCTTCTCAAACTTTTACTACTTGCCCCATTCAAAAAATTGAACACCTTGGCCTGATGTGGTGGCACACACCTTTAGTCCCAGCACTTGAGGCTAGGTAAGAAGACAGGAACACTGCCGTGAGCTCAAGGCCAGGCAACTTATTTCACCAGATAAAATTTATTTGTATTTCTGTGGAAAATAATCACTTGCAATGCTGTAAGTTTTCTACAAGTACAGAGTTGTAAAGCAGCTCACTGACAAGGAAAGATGCAGCCTCCCTTCCCCATCAGATGGTGCCAAAGTATACTGGGTGAGACAGCCAGTATTTTTTGTTTGTTTGTTTTTTTTTTTTTTTTTTGAGGCAGGGTCTTGCCATAGCCCAGGCTGACCTGGAATTCACTATGTAGTCTCAGGGTGGCCTTGAACTCAAGGTGATCCTCCTACCTCTACCTCCCGAATGCTGGGATTAAAGGCATGTGCCAGTAATCTTTTTGAGACAGGGTCTCAGGTAGCCCAGGCTGGTCTTGAACTTGTTATCTAGCTAAGGATGACCCTGAATTCCTGATCCTCTTGCCTCTGTCTCCCAAGTGCCAGGAGGTGGGCATGCACCATCATGCCCACCTCCTGGCATTCAAAACGTTTTTATCCATTCCAAACTCATTCCTAATTTTTCATGACAGTTTTACCAATTTAAATTATGATAATCTCAAAAATTAATATATTTTTTCTGTACTGGAGATTAAACCTAGGGCCTTGCTTGCATGCGCTTGATCACTGATTTATGTCCCCAGTTCTTTTTAAAATTTTTATATTTTAGACTAACACACTAGGTCATGGGTTCCATCATGGCCTCTTCATCTTTGTCATCATTTTTTGTTCTCATTCATTTTTCTCTCCACTGATCTCCCCAGTATCAATTTCATTTCCTGCCTATTGTGAATAGATCAGCAATAAACGTGGATATGTAGGTGTCTTTTGGGAGGATATAAAGTCCTGTAGGTATTTTCCCAGGACTAGTTTAGCTAGGTCATATGGTAGCTCTAGTTTTAGTTTTTTAAAAATATTTTATTTATTCATTTTCAAGCAGAGAGAGAGAGAGACAGAGAGACAGAGAGAGAGAGACAGAGAGAGTGCACCAGGGCCACCACCTTGTGGGTCTGGCTTATGTGGGTCCTGGGAAATTGAACCTGGGGCCTTAGGCACTAGAGGCAAGTGCCTCAGCCGCTGAGCCATCTCTCCAGCCCCTAGTTTTAGTTTTTTGAGGAACCTCCCTACTGATTTCTATAGCGGCTGCACAAATTTCCATTCCCACTAGCAGGAAAGAAGGTTCCTCTTGTCCACATTATTGCCAGCATTTGCTGTCATTTGTTTTCCTGATGAGAGCCATTCTGACCAGGATGGGACGAAAAACACAAAGCAGTTTGAATTTGCGTTTACCTGATGGCTAAGGATGTTGAACACTTTTTCAAGTACTTGTTAGCTATTTGTATTTCTTCTTTAAAGAATTGTCTGTTCAGTTCATTGATGGGATGATTGGGAAATTTTTTTTTTGTACTTAAATTTTGCAGGATTTTTGTTTGTTTGAGGCAGGGTTTCATTCTAACCTAAGTTGACCTGGAACTCACTCTACAGTCCAGGTTAGCCTTGAATTCATGGTGATTTTCCTACCTCAGCCTCCCAAGGTGTTGGGATTATAGATATGAACCACCATACCTGGCTTGCAGTTTTTTTAATTAAAAAAAAAACTTTGGGGGCTGGAGAGATGGCTCAGCAGTTAAAGCTCTTGCCTGCAAAGCCTAATGATCTAGGTTTGATTCCTCAGGGCTTATATAAAGCCAGTTGTACAAAGTGGCAGAGCAGGACCTCTTTGTATTTACAGTGGCTAGAGGCCCTGGCATATCCATTCTCTCTCTCTCTCTCTCTCTCTCTCTCTCTCTCTCTCTCTCTCTCTCTTTCTCTCTCTCTCTTTCTCTCTTCTCTTCTCTTCTCTTTGCTTGAAAATAAATAAATAAAAATATTAAATTTTTATTTTTATCTCAAAATAGGATCTTGCTAAGTTGCTCAGGCTAAACTGGCCTTAAACTTGGGATCTTCCTGCTCCACGTCTAGCTGTAATTACAGGCCTATGACACTAGGTTCAATTATTCTTGATAAAAAAAAAAACCATTGGTGCAAGAAGAGTGTTAATCAGACCTTGAGTTTGTTTTTGCAAGTTTTAATCATTCAGTAGTGACTATCTGTGAAGGTTACAGAAGTCACTTCTGCCTCAAAGTTTCCACAAGGAATCTTGGAATGGAGTTTCAGAAGCCTCTTGTTTGCTACCTAAGGCCAGGAAACCAAGCCTAAAACAACACACTTGGGTCAGGAGAACCCGGCTGAATACTAGGCTATCCATGGTCCCCTACCACAAAGACTGATCCAGATGGCCCACAGAGGAGGATATCCAGCTGACTGGGGATGGGGAGGAGGGACAATGAGGAATTTGGGATAACAACTTATTGTTGGCCCACTAAACAATGTAACTCATTATGGATAATAAAAAAAAGTTCAGAGAGCTCTATTTCAGCCTGGGGGCTGTGAGCTTTTATAGTTTGAATGTGGAAGCAAAATAAAGAAATATTACTTCATCAACAAAAACAACAAAAAAAGAAACTCTCCCCTAGATTTCACACATAGAACCTAAATTTGGGTGAATTTGTGTTTCAAAAGCTCCCAAATTTACCAAGATTCCTAGCCTGTCAGTAAATGACTTTCTTCCATTTTGGGTCTGTAGGCCAGATGCCAGGCTGGTCTTATTGGGCAGATACAGTTGACACTGGACCCATAAGTTAACTCAACGTGGCTCTAAAAAAAATGGCTTTCTTAGGTATGACAGCTCAGGCTAGGGCCCACTTCTATTTTAATATTCAGGAAACACTCGTTTTGTTTGTTTGTTTTTAACATATGCAACTTGTTACATTGCCAAGAAAAAGGAGGAGACCCAGAGTTTCTGAACTTGGGGGGTCAAGAGATTTTCAGTGAAAGTTATATTATTCAAAATATTTTTGTTCAACTTATAAAATGCATGTTTACTTAATTTTGTGGGTTGTAGATGCCTTGAGAAGGAAGGGAAAGGACTTTTAATATCAGAAAAAAATACAGCACATTAAAATACTAACTGTAATCCAAACAAATATTTGTAACGAGTTTCCCCCATCAGTCCATCCAGTCCTATGTTCCTCAGTGATCTTGGGTGATGAGCAGTCCAGGTGTGGAGTGTGAAGAATCCTGGAAACCCTGATTTAGTCATTGGCTTGGTGACATTCGGGTATCGTCTTAGAACCTGGTTCCCAAAAAGAAGTAAAGGAGTGAGAGCTACCTGTGCATTCTTTCCTGTGAGCACTTGGTGCTGACCTCTCGGGTAGAAAACAGAAATAAGCATCGATCAGAACAAAACTGATAGGTGTCAGATATAGGCTGTCACCAACTTGCTTCTGTAACTCATAATGAGAAAGGGAAGGGATCAGACGCCCTGCTGGGTATTAGAGAACTAGTTCGTGGGAGTTTTGATCACAGTATTTGCTGGTAATTGGGCATGAGGGGCGTGATAGCGCATGCCTGTGGGCACAGCTGTAAGACTGAGGCTGGGGATCACTTTAGGCCAGGAATTCAAGATGAACGTGTTTCCAGCTTCCAGAAGGCTAGCCAAGAAATGTGTCATAGAATCAAGGGCATCGAGAAAGTCCCAGAGGCTTCTGGGGAGTTTAACTTAATGTTCCTATTTTAATTATTTCCATCTTTTATATATTTTATTTATTTGCAAGCAGAGAGAGAAAGAGAGGAGAGAGAGAGAGAGAGAGAGAGAGAGAGAGAGAGAGAGAATACATGCCAGGGCCTCTAGCCACTGCAAAGTGTAGTACCACTTTGTGCATCTGGCCTATGTGAGCACTGGGGAATCAAACCCGGGTCCTTAGGCTCTGGAAGCAAGTACCTTAACCTCTGAGCCATGTCTCCAGTCCCCCTCTGTGTTTTGATAATGCAAAATACAAAAGATTTTCCAGGGTTCCTTTTAGGTGTAAAGCTAATCTGAAAAAAATTTTTTTTCTGTACTCAAGATTCAATTTTGGGGGCTGGAGAGATGGCTCAGAGGTTAAAGCACTTGCCTGCAAAGTCTAACGACCCAGGTTTGATTCCCCAGCACCATGTAAAGCCAGATGTACAAAGTGGTGCATGTTACTGGAGTTCACTTGCAGTGGCTCAAGGCCCTGGCACACCCATTCTCTCTGTCTCTCTATCTCCCTCTGCTTGCAAATAAATAAATAAAAATATTTTTTAAAAAAGACTTAATTTTGACAGCCTGGTGTGGTGGTGCACACCTTTAATCCCAGCACTCGGGAGGCAGAGGTAGGAGGATCGCCGTGAGTTCAAGGCCAGCCTGAGACTACATAGTGAATTCCAGGTCAGCCTGGGCTAGAGTGAGACCCTATCTTAAAAAACCAAAACAACAACAACAAAAAAATTCAATTTTGAGAAAGCAAAGTAAAATAAAAAATCAGAGATTAGGACACTTGGTTAAAGTGGTATCATAGGTCCCTGACAAATAGTTCTGTTACCTCTTTCCCCAGAGGGGTGACAAACATATAAAGTAAACAGAAAGTGACAGGAGACCTGGCAGACTCCCCTCTTCCTCTTTCTCCTTTTGGCTTTAGGCTTTTGTCATAAGTAACCCAGGATATGATAGAGTCAACATTAAGCACAGAACACTATTCCAGAACAATGCTGATCACTGCTTTCCCAAAGATCACACAGAAGGATGAGCCAGTTATCACCAAAGCAAGTCTGAGAAAACTTTAACACATGGCACAGCTTTCTTTCAGACTCAGATATTATACGAGAAAGAACATGAAATCTACTCAGCAAGCCCTTCCTTATGTCTTGCCATGTTCTGAAACACAGAGGCAGCCAACTAGAACCTTCCAACCAGAACACATAGCCTAAGTGAGAGAGAAGTCTTCACCAGCGCCTGCATCACTAGCTGGGTGAGGCCTCTACTTGCTGCCCCACTTCCCTCCGCATCTTGTGACTCATCCAGAGGATGTCCCCAGAGCCAATCACAGCACAGAGATCAGCTCTCTGATAGAAGAGCTTTAACTTGGCAAAGCGCCATCTTTTGGGATAGTTACCCACAGTAAACACTGGTTTCCCCAGGTCTCTGCCAGTGACTGCTCGAACTCATGGCCACAAGCTCCAAGCAGAAAGACCCCCTGCTTTCTTGGCTAAGACCAAGCTCTGTCTGTCCCCTCGCC
Source organism: Zapus hudsonius (assembly GCA_004024765.1). Classification (NCBI taxonomy): domain Eukaryota; kingdom Metazoa; phylum Chordata; class Mammalia; order Rodentia; family Dipodidae; genus Zapus; species Zapus hudsonius. The sequence goes on along the minus strand of PVHP010021790.1, from coordinate 17,838 downwards.
ACAACAGCAGTCCCACTCTGGGAGAGGTAGAAATCACAGCTGTCAGGCGATAAGCAGACTAAATGCAAGTTAACAGATGTGGTTTGAGAAATGCACAGGTAATCTACGAAAGGCTTGCCACCCAAAGGCAAAAAGATTCGGGTTGAAGATCAATGACATTTTATTAATATTTTATTTATTTGTAAGCAGAGAGAGATAGAAGAGAGATAGACAGAATGGGCACACCGAAGCCTTCCAGCCACTGCAAACAAACCCCAGACCCATGCCCCACTTTGTGCCTTATGGCTTTATGTGAGCACTGAGGAATTGAACTTGGGACGTTAGGCTTTGCAGGCAAATACCTTAACCACTTGGCAATCTCTCCAGACCCTTATTTTTTATTGATTTGTGTGCAAGGAGAGAGGCAAAGAATGGGTGTGCCAGGACCTCTAGAGGCTGCAAAGGAACTCCAGATGCATGTGCCACTTTGTGCATCCAGCTTTGACACTGGGGAATCCAACCCAGGGCTTTAGGCTTTGTAGGCAAGAGCCTTAGCCAGGGAACAATCTCTCCAGCCCTGAAGGCCGATTATAATGTGACTACAAGAAAACCAGCATTGACAGAGTAGCAACCTTTGGCATGTTATCTCTTTTAATTACTGTCTCGTATTTCTTTCAGTCAGCACTCTTTCTGGACCTGACTGTAGGCTCTACTAAACTTCATTTTCAAAAAGAACTGTCAGAATGTTGTGAGCTGATTTAGTAACCACAGAAAATGTGAAGGTTTTCCTAAGATCGGTTGGTTAAGACAGACTGGTTCTTGGCCACCCTTTAGAGGTGAGACTTTGCATTCTTCTAAACTTAGTAGAAGGTTGCAGTTCAAAGGAAAAAGTTCAAAATGCCTCTGCGATATTAAGTCTAGCAAAGTCCTTTTGGCTCTAACTTTTGACCCCGTGCCTTTATTAAACATGCAGAATCAGCCTGAACTTCACAACCCCTTTATGGAGCAGAAATAATAGCCTCAAAGCTTTAATAGATGCCAATGCATCAAACAACTGCTCTATTTATGCATTTTTCTCATGCTTCCCATTTTAGTAACCTTGTCTCTGATTAAAGACTCTCATTAGTGTTCTCAGCAGAAACTAAGGCACCTTTCTTGACCTGTATTTAGAACAAAACTTAAAAGGGGAGAAATCTCCCAAACTTCCCATTTGGCTGGGTGACTGTTTCTCCCATGTGGCGGAGTGTGGTTAAAAAATAATAATAATAGTGAAATAAAATAAAACCAAGGAAGCAACTGAGCTGTCTGTTCTACTTCTTCTTCTCTAGCTGGGTTTGTCCTGTGATTTGTGCCTAGAATCTTCCACCCAAGGGTGGAAACGGTCCTTCAAAACCAACTCAGCTTGGCTCCTGGTTATTCTGGAAAGCTGGTGGCCAGCGTAGGGCGGTGCTGACCTGCTCTAAAACTCCTGTGTCGTCTGATCGGTGCCTGGCTGAGTTGTGTCAAGCTATGGTTTGCTTCTGGAACTGAGTTGTCCTTTGGGTAACTGTCCTTACCATCCGCTGTCTTCTTTCGAGTGCCACTAAAGATTCCATGATCCGAGCAATAAGACTTCCATTTCTATGCAAGAACCCTGTGCAGAGTAACAGCTGTGACCATTGCCCAGATCTAATACTCAACTTCTTTTGTCAGGAAGTGAACTGATGCTGGCTTCTCTTTGTCTTATTCCAAGTTGGGTCATGAGATTTTCCCTGCATTAGAAGGTTGTTGAGACCCGCAGCCTGGGAAGGTAAGATGCCAGCATGAATACTATGCCCTTAGAACTGGGGTTGAATTACATAAATCTTTCTAGATGTTCCTAGTTTATGGGTTTGACGAACCCTTAAAGACAGAACAGGGAAGAATCTCTGCAGTTGGAAAGCCCATTGTATATTTTGTTTATATTTAAATGTAATTTTAAATCTGCTGAAAATATTACTTTAAAAGTAGCATAACGATATATATATACATATTACACCAAAAGGCATAACACAACAGGCTTTGAGCAACATGCATGTACTTTCATTTATTATTTTTTGACACAAGGTTACATACAGGTGAGGTTGGCCTCAAGGTCACTCTGTAGGAGAGACTGACCTTGAACTTCTCCTTCTCCTCCTACCCCTACCTCCTAAGGACTTGTATTTCAGGCGTGGACCACCCTTGTAGATTTACTTTTCTTCCCAGCTCTTTATAAAGAATATACTTTATTTTTTGAACAACTTTTTGAGTCAAGCAAATAGGGAAAACAAGAGACGTGTGTCAATTGTTCTGTTTACATGGAAGAACAAGACAACATTAAGAGACTTTTTTTTTCAGTGTTCTGGCTACCCAGCATTATTCTGTGGGTGCTTCTCTCCAAAGGTGTGTGTTGGAGCAGACTGGACAGTGCACATGCTCCGTGATGCAGGTCATGTCTATACAAACCCTTTTCTCTAGTCTCGGGCATTGCACACGCTTGGTCTTGGGTATGCATTAACCCACCGCACCGCAGCTTCTGGCCACAGCCAAGGGTATTTCAGTTATCTGTGACTGCATATAACTGACTGTTGCTGTCTGCTTTCTAGTTGCTGCACAAAAAGAACCCGAGTAAAAGCGGCTTGTGGAGGAATGGGTTAATTTGGCTTAGAGACTCGAGGGGAGACTCCATCATGGCAGGGAAATGATGGCATGAGCAGAGGGTGGACATCACCTCTGCCACAGCACTGCAAACAGCGGCAGGAAGGTGTGTCAAACACTGGCAAGGGGAAGCTGGCTTATAACCCCCATAAGCCCGCCCCCAACAACACAGCTTCACGGAGGTTATAAAACCCAAACTACCATCAGCTGAGGATCGATCACTCAGAACACATTCATTTGCTTGTGGGGGACACCTGGATCAAACCATGACAGTCCGCCCCTGGCCCCCATAAACTAATAATCATACATGATATAAAATACAATGTGTTCACCTCAATTCCACAAGTCCCCACAGTTTTTCTTTCAATTGAGCCAATAATACCAACAAGGAAACCCATCATGACATAGAACATTCACACTGCAAAAAGAACATGAGGCACAGCAAAAAGAGATTGAACCAATACAAGATTGAAAACAAGCAGGGCACCATCAATCTCTAACTCCAAGTTCAATAATTCTAACCAGTAACAAGTCTCTTGGAGATTCGATCCACCCCTCCAGCTCAGCTACTCACAGTCCGGGAAAACTTCATCTGGTGCTGGCAGTTCGCCTTGGCAGCCATCCATAGTCCTGGATTTCATTGGATCTCCACTGCACCCCACAGTTCATTCTCGTGGCTCCATCAGGCTTCCATGCATACAATCACCAAATTGATCCAACACCTGCTTCACACTGCCGATGGCCATTTTTCAAAAACAAAACTGTGTTGCAAATCCAATGACCCTCTCTTGCTGCATTTGTTATACTCTACAGAACCAGGTGGACTACCAACTTGTTAATCCAGGGGGAAACAGAGCATTCAGGCCCTTTACTTCAGAGTCCACATTCTTCCTGCTGTCCCAATGCAGATCACCTGGCCCAATCTCAATGGTTTTCATCTCTCAAACAGTTGCAGCTGAACAGGCAGCAGTTTCGGCCCAAAGATTTCATTTCTTTCTATGCCATCTCCATCTGCTCACACCAGTCCATCTTTATGTCAAACAACCCTGAACAGGTTCCCAGGACACAAGCAGGCAGAACGCAGCAGCCTCTCACACAAACTGCTTCTGGCACAGTCCTGACCAAGTTCTTTCTCCCCCTCATAAGCCAAACCTCACAGTCCATAGTTCTTACTTCATTCAGGTCTTTTAACTCTAATCAGAATGGTCCATCAAGCTGTACTTACAGCACTGCAAGGTGTCTCTTAGGACAAGGTTTCAAATCCCTCCACATTCCTCCTGCAGATCACTTCCAAAAGGCCAAGCCACAAACTCAGGGTTCCAGCAGCAACAGACCCCACATCCTGGTACCAAATCTGTTGTAGTCAGCTTTCTAGTTGCTGCCCAGAAAGAACCCAAACAAAAGCGGCTTGTGGAGGAATGGATTTATTTGGCTTATGGACTCGAGGGGAGACTCCATCCTGGCAGGGAAAATGATGGTATGAGCAGAGGGGTGGACATCACCTCCGCCACAGCACTGGAAACAGCGGCAGGAAGGTGTGCCAAACACTGGCAAGGGGAAGCTGGCTTATAACCCCCCAAAGCCCACCCCCAACAACACAGCTCCATCGAAGTTGTAAAATCCAAACTGCCATCACCTGGGGATCCATCATTCAGAACACATTCATTTGCTTGTGGGGGACACCTGGATCAAACCATGACACTGACTTACTGTCTCCCCTGGAAAGCACAAACATTTCTACTGTGGTTTACCCTCATCATCTGCTTAGCACTCGGGGGTCTTCAGCCACAGCCACAGTGGGCAGCCTGGATTCTGAGTTCCCCATTTGTCCAGCTTCCAACAATAATCGTCAGTACCAGGAAAATGTGTAAGGTCCATGAGTGCTTGCCGTTCACCCTGTTAGATGGCGTAAATGTTTGTAGTTGGCAGTCTGGGCAGAAATGAAGCCCAGAAATCATTTAGCAAGTTATTAATACAAAGACAGCTTCATTTTATGCAAATGTTGCGGCCACACCTGAAGTTCAGCTCACATCGCCCACCAGTTACTTGTCTTTGCCTCACCCCTCCCATGACGTACAGTGTTCCCTGAAATTTCATATTGGTGTTTTAACAGATCATAGAATTTTTATGCATGATCTAGGGTTTTAGAAGTAGACTCTTTAATCCCTGCACTGGAGAACTGGGAGGAGGGGGTAGCAGGATTGCCAGGAGTCTGGGGCCATCCTGAGACTACATAGCAAATTCTAGGTCAGCCTGGGCTAATATGAGACCCTACCTTGGAAAAAAAGAATCGGACTCTTGAACACAGTCATTGGTCAGCAGCGGTTACTTCTCTACATGATAAATTCAGCAGTATAATATTTAAATCTTTAAAAATAATTTATTTATTTGCAAGAAGAGAGATGAAAAGAAGAGAGACAGACTAGGCACACCAAAGCCTCTAGCCAGGGCACTGAAACAAACTCCAGATGCACACACCACTTTGCGTATCTGGCTTTATGTGGATACTGGGGAATCAAACTCAGTTCGTTAGGCTTTGTAGGCAGGCGCTTTAACCACTGAGCCATCTCTCCAGCCCACCAGTGAGATATTCAAATGTACCTTTGCCTTTCTCTGAATTCTGATTTAACTAGTTAAACAATAGCACACTTTTTGTCTTTGCTTTGCCTAGCATTACCTTCAGGGTTTTTCTTTGCAGCAGCTATATGACAATAGAAAATTCTATTGCTTCCTCTCTGTTTGCTCAAATTCTGGTCTGGTCACTGTGCTTCTGTGTACACTGTTCTTAGACTTTCCAAGCAAAGCACTTGTCATCCATGTTAGTATTTCAACTCGTCTTTTCCTCTTTGAAGGTCATTACCTTAACGTGAACAGCCTTAAGCAATCGAAGCCATGAGCTTATTGCTTTTAAAAAAGAAATCTTCCTTATTCAAAAGAATTATGCAACTTATTTCTGAATTTTATTTATTCCATTTATAGTTTCTGGAATGAAAGCTGAATGTCACTTTAAGCTTCCTGGCTGAAAAGATGCATCAAAACCTGAGAATTATAACTTGCTGGGATTTCAATGGCTAATTTTTTTTTTTTGCTGTTTTTTTTGAGGTAGGGTCTCACTCTTGCCCAGGCTGATCTGGATCTCACTCTGTATCCTCAGGCCCTTGCAAACTCAGACAGTCTGCCTACCTGAGCCTCCCAGGTGCTAGTACTAAAGATGAACACCACCATAACTGTTTAAAAAATTTTATTTTTAAAGCATTTTTGAAAGACATACCTGTTACTGAATTGCACAGCAATTTTAAAGAAATTGTGAAAAAGTTTATTGTATTTTGTGACTCTCAAGATACTTTTGGAAACTAAATTTCGAGGCTGTAAATGACTGTGTGTTTATTTTGCAATGGTGCTTGAACTCAACGTGACAGTTCACAGTGGGCTGACTTTCCACAGCAGGCTTCTTCAACCTCTTTCATTTGCAAACTTGAGACCTTTTTTTTTAACCTGAGAAGTTTTTGCATGACCTTGGTTATGTGGGCATATAAAATTGGAATAGTCGCCAAACATTTGCTGATAACAAATCGTAAAGAAATTTATTTTAAACATTTTCATTCATTTATTTGAGAGAGAGAGAGAAAGAAAGAGGCAGAGAGAGAGAATGGGTATGCCAGGGCTTCCAGACACTTGTGCCACCTTGGGCATCTGGCTTTCTGTGGGCACTCGGGAAATCAAACTCAGGTCCTTCTGCTTTGCAGGCAAACAACTTAACCACTAAGCCATCTCTCCAGGCCCTGAGAAATTTATTTCAAAATAATTCTTTGGTATACATTTAATTTTTGCATTTATTAAAGATGAAGGCAAATTAGCATAGATGCTGGTTTATTTTTACTTGAAGAATTTGATCTTGGGGCTGGAGAGATGGCTCACTGGTTAAGGAATGAAATCTTGGCTGAATGTTTGATACCGCAGGATACAGAACATCTTTAAACTTTTTCAGAGTTAATTGATATTTTCATTTTACAATTATCAATTCTGAGAACACCATTTCACATAAATATGTAGCTCAAAATGACAGATATATATATGTTTAGGGACCATTTTAGAAATTGTTGGAAACTCTGTCCTAGCCTCAAGCCAAAATTCATTTATCTACCTTTTATGAAACTCAAGACAACAATTTTAAAAACCAAACACCAGGTGTGGTGGTGCACAGCTTTAATACCAGCCCTGGGGAGGCCAAGGTAGGAAGAACACTGTGAGTTCAAGGCCACCCTGAGACTCCATAGTGAATTCCAGGTCAGCCTAGGCTAGAGTGAGACCCTACCTCAAAAAACCAAACTAACGAAACAACCTATTTTTCCCCCATTCCATGCAATCCAAAAATATATTAGTTTGACACACACTAAATAATGATGGTAGGAAAATATTAGCTCCTTTGTTTTCTGTGATGAAACCGCTGTGTTTTTATAAGAGCAGAGGACTTGATGTATGCATTTCTTACAGACGGTAATCTTGAACGTGAGCTGAGGTGTTTCGGGCAGCATTAGTTGGCACTGTGTGGAAGGCGTGCGCCATGTTTTCAGAACCAAGGTTGCAGTGAGGTTGTGGGACGCAACCCAGGTGGGCACTGCCAGGGACACTTTGGACCATTACATGGTTGATTTTTGAATTAAGTGTTGACCTTTGCACATGCTGAGACCTGCTATTGTTGCCAAATGCTTTGTGACATATTCAGTCACATGACCCTATATGAGGTCATGACCCAGTTAAAAGAGAGAGAGGGAGAGAGAGGGAGAGAGAGAGAGAGTTCCTTTGGGAAGTAGGAGGTGGAATTTAAGAAGAAAGAAACATTTTCACTTGAATATTTTTCTTCATGCTTACTTGAATTTAGGGAAAAAATAGTATTTTATGTGTATTTTATGTTTAGAGACTCTAGGTAATTGTGATTTCTCCCAAAATGTTTCACTTGGTATTTCACTTTGTCACCCATATCCTGTCCTTCTGTGTCTTTTTCTGTGTCCCCTAAAACCGACCTTTGCAATAGCTTGAAAGAACGGCTAAGCTCCCAGGGCAGGCAGCGGGGCTGCGGCTTCAGTGAGCATCTTCCCTGTGGTCATTGAAGAAGTCACTCCGTGTGCGGCCGGTCCATGGCCTCTCATTTCTGTCATTAGTTGTCCAAACTAGTAATCAGTTCACATGGAACTCTGTAGGCCACTTTTGTTGTATCTTGTTTGGTTTTGAACAAAAATAGAAACATTGTTACTCATACAAACTTTACATATGGCTAAGAAAGCATTAGTCCAATGTGAGAGAAATGGATATTAAATTTCTAAATACTTCCCTAACTGAAAGAGGTGAGAAGGAAAGAGTTTAGCAGCTTAAAATGTGTGTGTATGCACCTCACACATGGTCATCTTTGCTTTTTTTTTTTTTTTTTTTTTTTTTTTTTTTTTTTTTGTATTTTAAGGTAAGGTCTCACTCTAGCCCAGGCTGACCTGGAATTCACTATGTGGTCTCAGGGTAGCCTTGAACTCACAGTGATCCTCCTACCTCTGCCTCCCGAGGGCTGGGATTAAAGGTGTGCACCACCATGCCTGGTGATCACCTTTTTTTACAGAGAATGATTGCTAAATATAATTTGCTACAAATGTATCCTACAACTTCTTGGGTTGCTTTATACATAAATATATATATTATTGCATATAACTATTTTTATTGTCCATAATGAATTACATTTTTTAGTGGGCCAACAATGAGTTGTTATCCCCAATTCCCCAATGCCCCCCATCCCCAGTCAGCTGGATATCTTCCTCCGTGGGCCGTCTGGATCAGTCCTTGGGGCAGGGGACCATGGATATAGCCTAGGAGTCAGCCCGGTTCCGCTGGCCCTAGTATAACTATTATTTTTGAGGCAGGGTCTCACACTATAGCCCAAGCTAGCCTGAAACTCACTATGTAACCAGGCTGGCCTCAAATTTAAAACAATCTTCCTATCTCAGCCTTCCAGACGCTGGTATTACAGATGTGTGCCAACATGCCTGACCAAAATCATCTTTATTTTAGACACAACCATGAAAGGATGCTACACGGTGTGATTCTTGTTAATGCGTATTAACTTGCGTTTTATAATCCTTTGAACATGTGAACAGAGTGGAAAGAACTGAATGGTCATACCAAATATTATGCTTCTTTAAGGTTTTTTCTTTTATTTTGCTTTTGAAAAATATAGAAAAGCTCTTACAGTGTTTTACTCATATGAACTTGACATACATTCAAGCAGGCATTGTCAAAGAGTAAGAAAGGAATGGATTGTTTAATAATGGGATTGGAAGAAACGGTCATTTTGGGGGAAAGTTGCATTTATTTCCACTTGTACGTGAAATATGATGAAATCAATTTGAGATGAATTGGAGTCACGTAGGGACAGCGGCATCACTGACAATCTAAAGATAAACCAGGCGCCTGGTACACGCACCTGCAGTCGGGAAGAACCTGGGGGTTGAGTGCGACCTGAGCAATATTACAAGACCCCATCTCAAAAGACAGGAAGGGAGGAAGGGAGAGAATGAGGGAGAAAGAGAGGAGAAGAAGGAAGGAGAGAGGCCAGATGTCGAAGAAAAGAAGACTGGCTACGCTATCATTTCTCTAGAGACTCCAAAGCCATTGAAAACTGGGAGAGGGCTGGAGAGGTGGGTGAGAGCACTTGATGTACAACCCTGGGAACTTGGGTGTGTCCCTCGGCACCCAGGTCACCAAGTTCATGCCTGCAAACCCAGCTCCGAGGGGACAGAGGCAGGAGGCTCCCCGAAGCTCCTGGACAGCCAGTCAAAGAACAGCAGAAAAAGAGACAAACTCTGGGGAGCTCAAGGTTCAATGAGAAACTGTCAGTGACAGAGAACCCTCAGCATCTTCCTCTGGTATCTGCCGGCATGCACACAGCTACACCCCATATCACCCACAGACACCCAAAGGCAAGAAAGAACGAAAGGAAGGGAGGGAAGAAAGGAAAAGAAGGAAGGGAGGGAGGGAAGGAAAGGAAGGGAAGGGGAGGGAAAGGGGGAGAGGAAGAGAAGGGAGAGGGAGGGAGGGAGGGAAAGAAGGAGGGAGGGAAGAAAAGCAGGAGGGAGGGAAAGGGAAGGGAAAGCAAGAACGGAGCAAACATGGACCTGCATTAATACCGCCCTGTGAGCTTTACAGGCAAACCTGCCCGTTTCACACTCACAATCTGAAAGGAGTGTCCTTTGCCTTCATACCAGCTGAAGTGCTTTTGTTTGTCAAAGAGACATTTTTGATCTGAAATCTCGTCCTGTAGGTGCATTGAGAATTACACGGGGGCTCGTTGCGAAGAGGTTTTCCTGCCGAGCTCCAGCATCCAGAGCAAAGGCAACCTGCCCGCAGCTCTCGTGGCCCTGGCGGTCCTGATCACACTCACCGTCGCAGCCCTCTACTTCCTCTGCAGGTGACCGAAGGACACACACACACACACACACACTGTTGTGGGTGTGAATGCATGTTTGTGTAATTGATCACTTGTTTTATTTTTGAGACAGGGTCACTGATTTGGCTAGGCTAGCTAACAGCAAGCTCAGGGGATCCTCCCTCCAGCACTGGGATTACAGGCACCTACCGCCATGCCTGGCTTTTCTTAAACTTGGATTTGAACTCTGGTCCTCATGCATGAGCAGCAAGCACTTTGCCCACTGAGCCATCGCCTCAGCCCAGACTTGAAAGAAAGAATGATAATACATGAAGTAATGATTCCACTACATCATCGATACGTCCTTTATTTCCAGATGCTTTTCCAGACATCGTTTCCTGTCTGGAGTTATCTCTCTAATAGGGTTTTGTATAAACTAATAAATCATTTAGAAATGTATTTTATTTATTTATTTGCAAGCAGAGAGACGGACTCACACAGAGGGAATGGGCACACCGGGGCCTTTAGCCACTGCCAACGAACTCCAGATGCATGTGCCACTTTGTGCATCTGGCTTTACATGGGTACTGGGGAATCGAACTTGGGTCTTTAGGTTTTGTATGCAAGCCCCTTAACTGCTGAGCCATCTCTTCAGCCATAGTAAGTCATTTTAAAAGCATCCTAATGAACAGTTTCACCTTGCTCTTTGTTACCTGGACGTCTCTAAACTACCAAGGTTGACAGACACTACGGTAATCATGCTGAAATCATCCAAATATTTGGGTGAGGTCTATTTTAAATATACCTTTAATATGAAAAAAAGAGACAACCATATAATATTTTACATAAAAGTGAAGACATATGGCTGATATCAAAGGGCAGCTTTTTATTTAGGACCTACTATGTGCCAGGCACTAGTGGCTTTTCTGTGCTTTCAAAAATGAAGCTGGTGGTAATCATGAGCTGTGAGTTGGCCTGAGTAAAAAACCTTATCTCATACACTGATTTCTGAACTATTTTACATCAGGGAGTAATTAAAATCTGGAGGGAGGGGGATGGGGAGAAAGCTCAATGGTTAAAGGCACTTGCTTGCAAAGCCTGCTGGTCCAGGTTCAGTTCTCCAGTGCCCATGTAAAGCCAGATGAAAAACAGTGGTGCATGCATTTGGAGTTCATTTGCAATGGCAAGAGACCTTGGCATGCCTGTTCTTATTCACTTTCTCTCCTCTCAAATAACAAAAATGTTTAAAATTTGGAAGGAGTCTGCTCTTTTAGATATGCGTTATTGTGTATTATACTTCAAAATACATCATTTAAGCAACCCACTAGATTTTTCTATTGTTTCTTAATGTGTTATTTATATTTGTGTGTGTCTGTGTGTGTGTGGGCATGCTAGGGTCTCTTCCTGCTGCAAACAAATGTTCATCCAGCTTTACTTGGGTGACTACAGAATTGAACCTGGGTCATGAGGCTTTGCAAGCACTTACCTTTCACCCACCAAGCTATCTCTCTAGTCCCCAAAGAGGTATCTTTTTTAATGTCATTAATAGAATCATTCACTGAAGGCCCTGTAACAGAAGGGTGCACTACTGCTGGAAACTAACCTCTTTAAAGAACACAAAACAGATACTCTAAAGTGCAGCCACTGTGCTGTTAAGGAAAAGGCTCAGGGGGCTGGAGAGATAGCTCAGTGGTTAAGGAGCTTGCCTACAAAGCCTAATGACCGGGGTTCAATTCCCCGGTACCCACATAAAGCCAGATGCACAAAGTGGCGCATGTGTCTGGAGCTCTTTTGCAGCAGATCAAGACTCTGGCACACCCTCTCTCTGTGTGCTTACAAAGAAATAAAAAAATGTTATATTAAAAAAAGAGAAGGTTCGGTGGCATGGAGAGTGTCACCTCCTGCACTGGCGGCTTTGGTAGATGCCGGGCACAATCTCAGGGCAGCCCTGGTGATTTTATGTAGCTGTGGGAAGAAAATAAACCTCTGAATATTCAAGTTTAACTTCCAAATTCTTCTGACGTTTTCCAATCATTTCCCGTTTGTGTCAGGAAGGGCCACCTTCAGAGGGCCGGTTCCGTCCAGTGTGAACTCAGCCTGACAGAGGCCAGCAGCACCAGCGACCACCACCGTGAGTACATGCGAACAAGCCATAGGCGAGATCTGTGCTACTCCAGTAGGGACTTGTGTTCACATCTGCTCAAAAGAGGTTTACCCTGAGGACTTTGCTATGGATTTTGTGCTGACCACTATTTTGCACATGAGGAGACATTTGTTATCAGTGTGCCAGACACCCTGTTTTCCAGGGTTGGAAGTTGTGTTTTTAGTTGTAATGTGCTACACCAGACATGGGGGCAGGATTCAGGGCGTGATTGGAAGTGGCTTTGTGTGGGGAAGAGTTTTACTTTTACGAATAAACAAATCTTTGGGGAACTTGTAGACTAATATGTTTGCACTATGTTGAGATCCTTACTTCTGGCTTACATGGGCTGGCGAGCCCAGAATTTCCTTCCTCTTATTTGAAATAATGCGTCAGCCACACACTGCTGTGATGAACCTCCAAACCAGGTACAGTTTATGGGAGGAAGGGATTTAATGAAGCTACAGATCCAGGGGAAGTTCCATAATGGCAAAAGAAGCTGCCCCCTTTTCACATGTCCATACAAAGAGAAAAACCCACACACATACACCAGCAAACAGGCAGGTGGGAGGGTACAGATTTCCTTCCCCTTTATATATTCTTAGGGCCAATTTCACAACCCTTTCCCAGACTAGCTGACTTCCCGAGTCTCTGGAATTTCCTTCCTGCACTGCCCTCCCAGGAAGGGATGTTCATTTCTAGCTCCCTTGAACTTCCTTACATCCCGCCCCCTACTGAGAGGGCTGCCTTCCTTTAAACAACCTCAGAGACCCTCCCAAGATTACTTAAAAGGTCAAGTTGACAACAAAACTTCACCATCACACAGTGAAAAGTGAGAAATATAGAGAGCAACAGTTTTCAAGACATTGGCATCAGTCTGTAAAGGAGTAGATGAGAAGTGACTATGGCCTCGAGTTTCCTGGGCACAGTGATGCAGGATGGGGAACCCAGGCTGAGCTTGGCAGACCTCCTGAGTTGAGAAGATGCAGCTGAGAACCCTTTCCAAGATGAGAGGTGCCCAGTCCTCACAGGCCAGGACAAGGGTCTGTCTCTTGAGGAGACCAGTCGTCTCACTCAGCATGGAACACTAGGGAGTGAATACAGAAGGGTCCTTCCTCAGTGATGAGGGATACCTAGTCCAGGGGGAGGCAGTACTCCAGGCTGCCTAGCAAACATTAAAAGCAAGAACTGGGGATGGAGAGATGGCTCAGCAGTCAAGGCACCTGCTTGCAAAGCCTAAGGACCCAGATTCAATTCCCTAGACCCATGTAAAGCCAAATGCACAAAGTGGTGCATGCATCTGGAGTTCATTTGCAGTGGCAGGAGGCCCTGGTGTCTCTCTCTTTCTCTCTCTCCCTCTCTCTCTCTCTGCTTGCAAGTAAAAAAAATTAAAAACAATAGTATGAGCTGTCAGAATCAAATTGCATTCCAATAACTGCATCCCAGATCAATTTTTTAAAATTTCTAGTTCTCAGCAGATAAAATTCACAATGTCTCATATCCAATAAAACAACTATTAACTACAAGCAAGCAGACAGGGTTTTAAAATGAGAAGCATTGCAACACTGTATGTAGCTCATAAGATATTAGAAACATCAGGCAGACATATGATATAGTTATTAGAAATGATATGTTCTGAAGCTAAGGGCTTAGTTCCCAGAACCTCACCCCCTCCCCTCAAATTTTTGAGACATGGAGTATTTTTATTTTATTTCGGGATACTTTATTTTCAAAATGGGTCGCTACACTAAGCTTTGGGCCCATTCTGTCATTGTACAATCTATAAATGCTTACTCAGCAATGGAGGTGCACACTTTAGTATGTTTGAAAAGTGAACAAAATCCATAAAAAACAAATATTCAAATAGCTTCCATAGGAACACAGATAAGTGTGACACCCCCCCCCTTTGCCTAACCTTCCACACTGCTGGCTCTGTGTCAACCCTACTCTTCAGAAGACATTTCAAAACTCAGTAATTAAGTCAAATGGTTTTCCCAAATCCCTTAACTACACCAAGACAGCAAAATGCAATTGCTCAAGAACATCATCAGGTCTTATAGAAAGCCAAAAGAAGATGCATTCCATACAGAAAAATAAAGATATGGGTGACTACAGATTCCACTCACAGAAATGCACCCCAAGTGCGGTGTGATGGATGGAACATGCTGTAACCCCAGTTGAGGGAGCAGAATCAGGGGTTCAAGACCGACCTTGGCTATATAGCTAATTTGAGGCAAGCCTGGGCTACATGAGGTCCTATTCCCCCCCCCAAAAAAAATAAAATAAACAATGCCAAAAAAGTCCAGTGTGGAGGGATGTTTCTATAAGGATATTTCTGGATACCACTTGCCTTGAGACTGGCACGTCTGCCATGATGTGGGTGACCTCATTTCATCAATTAAGTCTGAGGAGAACAAAAGGCTGACCTTGCCCAAGAGAAAAAAAATTCTGAAAGCAGGTGGCTTTGGAATTCTGCAATGTGGGCTCTTCCTCGTTCACCAGTAGACCACCTCTAGACTTGGCCTTGAACTGCAGCTCTCGCCCCAGTGAGTCTCTAGCCTGATGACCTCTGCAGCCGTATATGCCAGTTCTGTGAAGTAAGTTTCCTTCTGTATATGCCCACCTCCTATCGGATCTGGTTTTGAGAGGAACCCTAATCGCTGTGCCCAAATAGAGCTCTTAAGTAAGCGACCCAAAACAAATAAAATCCTAAAAATAGATGAATCCAGTTATAATCAGAGATTGCAACACCCTTTCATTCGTAGCTGGGAGGAGAAATGGTTCCTTCGGCTCTGCCCACTCTCACCTTAAGAGAACACCACTTGACTGTGAAAAAAAGAACCTGGCAGAACACGTGGGTTAAAAATTCAATGAAAATACACTACCTTTTAACAACTCTATCAACCAACACAACCAGATGTGCACATCGAGCACTCCAGCAGCCCAACAAACAGAATGAATGCACTTGCTTTTCACACAAGCCCAGATACTTGGCATGACAAACCATATAACAAATGTCAATAAGTTTAAAAGGATTCAAGTCAGGCCAGAGATATGGCGCAGCCATTAAAGACACTTGTTGGCAAAAAGCCTGACAGCCTGGGTTCAATTCCCCAGTTCCCATGTAAAGCCAGATGCACAGAGTGGGGCATGTATCTGGAGTTTATGTGCGGTGACAAGAGGACCTGGGACACCCATCTACCCACACGCACACACTCTCTCTTTCCCCTCCCTCCCCTTCTCCCTCCTCTCATAAACAAATAAAAAGTATAAAATAATAAATATAAAAAAGGATTCAATTCATAAAAATTATGTTCTCTGACCACAGTGGAGTTAAATAAGAAATAGATAATAGGGCTGGAGAGATGGCTCAGCGGTTAAGACACTTGCCTCCAGTGCCTAACGCCCTGGGTTCAATTCCCCAGGACCCACATAAGCCAGACCCACAAAGTGGTGGCCCTGGTGCACTTGTTCTCTCTCTCTCTCTCTCTCTCTCTCTCTCTCTCTCTCTCTCTCTCTCTCTCTCTCATCTCTCGGCTTGAAAACGAATAAATAAAATATAAAAAAGAGTTGCTTAAAAAAAGAAATAGATAATAAAGAAATATCTCTGAAAAATCATCAAGTTTGAGGCCAGCCTGGGCTACATAGCAAGACTAACAAGATAAAAACAAAAAAAAGGAATATTATAAATATTTTGAACTGAATAAAAATGAAAGCATGCCTTCTCCAAATGTTTAAGATGCCGATACATAGACATTTGGAGGAAAATTATAGCAGCAAACGTGTGCATTAGAAAGAGAGCATTCTCAGAACAATGTCCTAGCTGAAAAACGCGTTCATTCATTATTTTTATTTTTATTTTTTTGGTTTTATGTGAGTCAGGATCTCATCCTAGCCCAGGCTGAGCTGGAACTCACTCTGTAGTCTGTTCACAAACTCATAGTGATCCTTCCACTTCTGCCTCCTGAGTGCTGGGACTGAAGACATGTGCCATCATACTGGGCAAAAAAACAAAAAACAAACCTATTTTAAAAAGTTACATTCAAACTGAGCTGATGAAGAGACGTTAGTGTAGAAATCAATAAAATAGGAGAGATAAAGGAATAGAAAAAAATGAGTCGGTTAATGTAACCTAAAGCTGATCCTTTGAGATCAGTAAGTTTTGGAAGTCTCTATGCATAGTGCTCAGGGAGATAGAAAAAGGCAGAAATTAGTAATATCAAGAAGAAGCAGCTGACATTGCTACAATACTATAAGTAGGAAAATTTTGGTATAATTTTGACTAAATACACAAATTCTTTGAAGAACAAAAACTACCAAAGCTCTTACAAAGAGGTGACTCGGCCCCATAATCCATAGATTGAATTTGCACACACACACACTCCTCCACAATGACAATTCCAGACCAAAACGCTTGCTTTAACCAGTGACCTATGCAAAACTTCCCTGGAAGAAATAACTATTCTACACAAACTTTTGCAAAAAAAAAAAATTGACAAAAAATAAAATCCATGAGACGAGCTAACGAATAGGTTAGCAGTGTTGTCGGAGAGAACTGGTATGAAAAAGACAAGTGTGGGCACATCTTTAACCCCAGCACTCGGAGGCAGAGGCCAGCCAGGGACTACAGGGTGAGTTCCAGGTCAGTCAGGGTTAGAATGAGACCCTACCTCAAAAACACAAGCAAACAAAAAAAGAGTCAAGTGTGGGCTAGAGAGATGGCTCAGCAGTTAAGGCACTTGCTTGCAAAGACTTATGGTCTGGGTTGGATTCTCCAGTACCCAAGTAAAGCCAGATGCACAAAGTGGCCTATGTGTCTAGTGTCAAGAGGTCCTGGCACTAACGATTAAGTATAAAAATTAAAAAACATGTATCATTCGTAATAGTATCTCAAAGTACATAACATAAGGATACAGCTAACAAAAGATGTGGAAACGCAGAGTGTGGTGGCGCACGCCTTTAACCCCAGCACTTGGGAGGCAGAGGTAGGAGGATCTCTGTGAGTTCAAGGCCACCCTGAGACTACACAGTGAATTCCAGGTCAGCCTGGACTAGAGCGAAACTCTACCTTAAGAAACAAAACAAAACAAAAAGAATTAGCAATGATTTCTTCTAAAGACACCCAAGCATGGCCATCCAAGAACAAGAAGACAGATTGAACATCATCAGAATTAAATTTGATGTAATCAAAAGACACTGTTGGGCTGGAGAGATGGCACAACAGTGAAGGCACTTGCCTGCAAAGGCTAATGACTTGGGTTCGATTCCCCAGTAGCCACCTAAAGCCAGCTGCACAGAGTGGTGCATGCATCTGGAGTTTGTTTGCTGTGGCTGGAGACCCTGGCATGCCCGTTCATATTCATTCATATTCTCTTTCTTTCTCTCTGCAAATAAGAAGTAAAATTAAATTAAAAATACATTGACAACAAGCAGTCCACAGAAATAGGAGAAAATATTTTCAAATCGTGTATGTACTAATTATTAAATATCCAGAATATATTTGATGTATACACACAAATACACGGAAGCAGGACGGGGAGTTTGAGGGTGTCCGTGACTTTCCTGGGAAGATCTAGAAGAAACTTCCATCATCCCACATAAGGAGTCCCAGGAAGTCCCGCTGGGAGCCTTGTTAGGTTACTTAGGGACAGGA
>PVHP010021789.1:0-28979 GCA_004024765.1 Zapus hudsonius | reverse complement strand
CACAAGTTGATAATGAGAAACCACACAGCCATTACAACGTTCATCCTCCTGGGACTGACAGACGATCCTCAGCTGCAGGTCTTGCTTTTTGTCTTTCTGTTTATCACCTACATGTTGAGTGTCACTGGTAATCTGACCATCATTACCCTTACTATAGTGGATCCTCACCTTAAAACTCCCATGTATTTTTTCCTACAAAATTTCTCTTGTTTAGAAATCTCATTTACAACCTCCTGTGTTCCAAGATTTCTATACAGTATTTCAACTGGAGACAGAACAATTACCTATAATGCATGTGCCGCTCAATTATTTTTTACAGATCTCTTTGCAGTAACTGAATTTTTCCTTCTGGCTACCATGTCATATGACCGCTATGTGGCCATCTGCAAACCTTTGCATTACATGACCATCATGAACAACAAGGTGTGCAAAACAATGATTATTTTCTGCTGGATGTCAGCACTCATGATGATTCTTCCACCACTTGGTTTAGGTTTGCGACTGGAATTCTGTGATTCTAACATCATTGATCATTTTGGCTGCGATGCAAACCCGCTCCTGAAAATAGCATGTTCAGACACATGGTTAATTGAGCAGATGGTTATAGCCTCTGCTGTACTGACCTTTATCATCACTCTTGTATGTGTAACCCTTTCGTATATATACATCCTAAGGACAATTCTGAAATTCCCTTCTGTTCAACAAAGAAAAAAAGCCTTTTCTACCTGTTCTTCACACATGATCGTGGTCTCCATCACCTATGGCAGCTGCATCTTCATCTACATCAAGCCATCTGCAAAAGAAGAGGGAGCCCTTAATAAAGGTGTGTCCGTGCTGATTTCTTCCATATCCCCCATGTTGAATCCTTTCATATACACCCTGAGAAATAAGCAGGTTAAGCAAGCCTCTGATGACTTACTCAAGAAAATTGCATATCTTTTAAAGAAGTAAAGTCTATCTAGGTTGGCAAATCATAGAATTGACATCTCCATATTTTTCATAACCAATAATGAGCTTTATAATGTCATAGACTATAGACAATTCAGGTTGACCCTTATAGGATTTTAATCATTAATTTCCCATTAATTTGTTTACCAAAAAACTAATCACACACCCACACACAAATGTTATAATGAAATGTGTTGTACTCTTAATCCTTTAACCAGAAGCTATCACAATAAATCAGTAGGTTTCCTTCCAGCTGATTTTACCATACATAATATGGATGTGAACCATTCTTTTTCCCAACTTTTATTTAACTTTATAAAAATAAATTATAAAATCGTAAAGTAATTTATGTATGTATTCGTGTCACATTCCATGGCATGCACGTGGAGGTCAGGAGACACATTCTCGCTGTGCCTGTAGGACCACCTCTTTTGAAGCAGGGTTTCCCTGGATCTCACTGTGCTATTCTCTGTGCTTTGCTCACCAAGAGCTTCTGGAAAATTCTCTCATTTCTGCCCTCCATTTCACCATCAGCATGCTGGAATTACAGAAGCCAGCCATGGCTTCTAGCTTTTCACACTGGGTCTCAGGATCCAAGTGAGTACTCAGGCTTGAGTGCCCAGCACTTTCTATATTGAGCCTTCTCCCCAGCCTTAAGAAGTCATTTTTAAACCAGGAATTAGTTTGTTCCTCTATTTAAAAATAACAAATTTCACTATCAATCCTTTTAAAATATTTTTTAATTTATTCATTTTCAAGCAGAGAGATACAGAGAGAATGAAAGCGAGAGAGAGCAAGAGAGAGAGAAAGAGAGAGAGAGAGAGAGAGAGAGCGAGCACCAGGGCCACCCCCTAGTGGGTCTGGCTTATGTGGGTCCTGGGGAATTGAACCTGGGGCCTTAGGCACTGGAGGCAAGTGCCTTAACCGCTGAGCCATCTCTCCAGCCCACTATCAATCTTTTAAATGTTTATAGAAAATGAGATAATTAAAGAAAAGGGAATGAAAGTAAAAGGTTAGCTTTGTGGTACAAGGAGCATTAAAAGGTTACTACAACTGTATGGGAAGCTTCTATGGATTGATTAAAAACATGGTTCACTATAAATCCTAAGAAAAAGTGATATAATTAATCCACCAAAATAAATCAAATTATCTTTAACTAATGGAAAGGATGCAGAAAATCATTTTAGTCATAGTTTACAAATTAATGTGATATTTATTTTATGCATCACACTTTCATTAACTGTTTTTATTATGCTCAAATGCTGATAAATATACTAATAGTTAAAGTGAATTGGGTACTTTAATAAGTAATTTCTTTGACCTTTATCATTACTCTTTTATCAAATTATTTTTTATTTATTACTATTTTTATTTTTTCTCAAATTATTATTATTTATTATTACTTATCAAAATTAAACATTACCTTTCACCTAGAAAATGTACTTGTAGGAATCCATGCCAAATTCGAATTGCTAATAAGCACTGCAGTCATTTTTTAATAGTAGGTTAGAATCAACCAAATGAACATTGCTTTGCTGAAGGTGAGTCAGTGAGAGAACACTTGCGTCCTTACAAGAAGAGTGGGCAATGGGGAATTTAGGAATATTTGTCTATGTTCTAAGCCCAACTTCAATTCCCCTTCTGAGATGGTGGTGACTAAAATTAAATCAAAACCTTTTTGAAATAAATTTCTCAGAAACGTTATGTCCATTCCTAGTTTCAGTGGTGCACTTCTTTTGTTAAAAACATATTTATTATCAACAATTAGATACATTGTATAAGCAAATCTTATGATGGATCTCCCATTTCCCTCCTCCCTGTCCCCAATCCACTGGGGGTCCTCTGTGGTGGCATGCTGGTTCAGTTCATGGGGTAGGGGTTTATGAATTAAGTTGTACACTTCTTAAACCAAGCTAAAAATAGTTTGCATTCATTTGCTCAATTCAGTGTTGATTTAGAATTTAGACTTACCTAGGTTGGGGCAATCAAGAGTTAGTGAAGAGTTTTTTTATTTCTGGAAATGTGACCACAAATTTTTACTGTGAATGGTATGAAAAAGTAATGTCTGTAACTGCTGTACTTACTGTTTTTACTTACAGAGGAATATTTGAGTACTAAGCCAGTACAAAGACAAAAGACAGATCCCACAGTTATTTGACTAGAGAGAGGGACACTGCCTTCACTCCACCAGAGACCTGTGGATCACTCCATGAAAAAGATTAATTTTCACTATTTATATGAACTCAGTCACTCATTTTTTGGCGATGTGTGTGCATATTTATATATTTCATAACCAACTAGAGATTTTTTTCACATGCAAGTAAAAGATTATAATTTATGGAAAATTGAGCAAATGGAAGTCCCAGGTCTACAACTTGCAAATGTACAAACTAAGATAAGAAAAAGAAAATTTAAAATTCTTGCACATGATAGTGAGTGGATGAGTTAAATTGCCACTGGGCTTATATAGAGAACTCAAGACTTGTTCCAGGATTAGGGAACATGGAAATTTGTGGAGGTGGTCTCCTTTTTGAAGTACTTTCTATTCCTTCAAAAAATGGTATTTTTTTATTAACAGACTGGAAACATTAAGCTGGATCACATAAAAAGGACCTTAAATGTTTTCTCTGGCTCCCTGTGATAATCTGCAGCTCTGTATGCATGAAAAAAATCTGTGCATATTTCAAAATGAAAAGTGAAAAGCAATCCCGAAAGAATGAATCCTAGGAGAAAGTCCAAAATCATGTTTGGCAACAAGTCCTGTTCCCTAGCAAAGATATCTCAACATGTACCCCCGGTGGTAGCTACAGAAAATCATTTTAATCTATGAAAGTTCCACCCTAGAAACAAGGCAAATGGAAGGTCTTCTCTACACCTGGCCATTGGTTTGAATTGTCCTCAGGTCATGATTAATATTGGGGCAGTCAAACTAAAGATAGCATGAGGAAAACACCAGGAAAAAAAACAAACATGGAAGTCAGAAGTCTCCTGGTTTGTTGCTAAATCTGACTAGAAAATAACTGCTTCATTACTCCTGTAATGAACGGGACCACAAGTGATTAATAAAAATGTATATATCATTAAGATAATGTCAGAGTCATTTTGGTTTATTTATAATTTCCCCAGAATATTATTTATCATTATTTATTTTATTATATTATTTTCCCAGAATATTTTCCCAGATATTTTATGCTCCCTACTAATAGCAAAGAGCATTGTTGAAGTAGAATGTGAGAAGCCAGAGGACACTGAGGAAACACGGATTGTCCAATGTCATTCCTCATGGCTGACTGCAGTATTGGGTGGCCTTGGAATAGCACTATCTCCACAACTTCATCCTACCCTACAGACCCCTGCATCCATCTACCTTTAAAGGTAAAGTCCTGTATTTACTCTGATGTTCATCCTTCATTATTAGGGACTTAACACAAGTGTGTCCAGCATCATTTGGTATCTGCGAAAATCTCAAGGCCCATACACACTATATCCACCAAAAACTAAACTGTTATTTTCATATTTATTCCTGAGGTGGAAACCTCTAGTGTCAAATCATAGGCATTGTGGCAGTTTGAATGGATACCCATCCACAGTGGATTCAAGAGTTTATTAAAGTTTTTCTCCAGCTGCCTGGATGGAAGGTGTGTCACTTTGGACAGATCCTAAGATCCAGCCCTAATGTGTTTCTGGCGGTTGGACTGGAATTCCAGCTATAAATATGCAGAGAGTAATCTTAGATCAAGCCTGGAAGTCCTGCTGTTTGTGAGTTGGAGTGTGCTTGCTTACTTTGAGAGTTGCTGGTGATGTGTTTTTCTCTCTGCTTGGACCTATGAAAAGGGGCCAGCCTTTTTCTCCATTATGGAACTTCCTCTGGATCTATAATTTCAATAAATACTTTCCTTCCCAAACTGTGCCTGGTTTGGAGTTTCATTCCAGCGGCATGTGGCTGACTCTGACAGGAATACTTCCAAAACTTTAAAACCACTGGTATCTACTTTGGCCACCAAAAAGTTCTCTCCAACCTAGAGCAGTTAATACTTGCTATTCCTTTCCATTAGAAAGTGCCACAATTTAGGGAATTGGCGAGATGGCTCTGCAGTTGAAGTGCTTGCCAGCAAAGCTTAGCAACTCAAGTTCAATTCCCCAGCACCTATGTAAAGCCAGATGTACAAAGTAGCATATGCACCTGGAGTCCAGTTGCAGCAGCTGGAGACCCTGGTATGCCCATTCTATCTATCTCTTTATGTTTCTCTCTTTCTGCTTGCAAATAAATAAGTTAAAATATTTTTTTTAAAGAAAGAAAGTATCACAATTTAAAGATTAGGAACCATTTGCTTTATTTTTCCCATCATCCCAAGTGGAAATCATTTTCATTATCATGTCATCTCTCCATCATGGTATGTTTATTGTGATGGATGTGGGTAATTTTATCTAATAAAGTCTTAGATGTCTGAAGGAAAATGTGTCAATGACTAAGAAAAGCAATTCAGCATTATCTGATCATCTTGGACTTGAAGGAAAATGCAATTTGAGCATTGCAGAGATAACTTGTAGAGTTGTCAATCGCATTCTATGTATGCATAGACATTTCCAAAAGCATACATGTATACTAAAATTTGTATAATTTCCAAGAATAAATTTTATGGAATATGAATTCTATCTTAATTTTAAAAGTGTAATGTACAAAGCTTTAAAAAAACATGAGGGAAGACGTGTGCTCATGGATTCAGTCTGTCAAAATTGTAGATAAATAAAACTGTTTTTGGTTTTCCCTATTAGCATTCCTTCTTCACTCTCATGTTAAACAAAACAAAATACACTAAGGGGGAAAAATCAAGTTTTCTTATAGTTGATTCTAGGATGCTTAAAAATGACTCATCAAGATCCAGCAGGTATTGATTATCTTCAGAAAACTTGCTAAACCACACTGCTTCTAGACAGTACTGTGTATGTTTTCTATACGACTGATTTTGCAGTTACTGCGAGTGTGAAAGGAGTCAGCATGAGAATAAAAAGTCACATTGAGAGGGTCGAAGCCTAGGACTTCTATGAAAATAAGGCCCAAAAAATAACAGTATGTGTTGATGAATCATCTTAATCACCACTCCTGTCACCAGACTATCTCATGTCACCCATCAGCACCTGACAATCCATAGAATTATAAACAATTATAAGCAAGTGAGTTGTTAGTATAAATGTTATTAAAACTTAGTTTTTACTAAGTTGGGGGAGAGGCATTTATTCAGCAGCAAAAACTAACTAGTACAGAAACTTGCCCTGGACAATGTAAGCAGAAAAGGAATTTAGTGAAACATAATCTGAAAAATCCTAAGAATCAGAATGAAATGTAACTGAGGGAAGAGAAGGACTAAGCAGTAAGAAACCCATTCAGTGGTGGGACTTGTGGGACCCTGCTAAGAGGCACAGAGGATATAGGGTTAAAGGAAATTGAAGCCAGCCTGAAACCCCAATAATCTCTGAGTTTATCTGAGACTCTGAGACCAGTAGGCGTTTCGCCATCAAAGCCTCCTCCTTTTATCCTAAAACTCCAGTCCCCCTGGCAGGCCACAGTGAGCCCTGAGATAGACAATTCAAGGCCTAAGCTCACATGCCCAAGCTGTAATAACAAGCCTGGACAATAAAAGTCTAAAGGTCACTATTCCTCTGCAGCCACTGCCATCTAGTACATGTCTAGAATCACATAGAAAGCCCCCTCAATTTATCTATGCAAACTAGGCATCCACAGGTTACTGGCCCCTGCCAATCCATTCATGACTACGCTGCCCCTACCAATCCCCTTGCTGATTATGCCCCTGCCTCTGATTTTACCTCTGGCTTTTCCTCTATATAAATAACCTTTTTTGTATAATAAAATGATCTGTCCACTGCGACTGCATCCGGAGAGTTCTTCCTCTCGTAGGCTCACCGCTGTTTCAAGACTCTGTTCAGCCAGCTCCGTGGACAAACAGAGAGTTGATGCCCACTGCAACACCTCAACTAAGCCATGGACCGACAGGGACTCATGAGGACCTGACCACTCCCTAAGCAATTATAGGCAGTAATTGTTGCTGGGAGAGGGGAAGAAAGCATCTTCAGTGGTGTAGCCACTAGTATGTTGCCCATATTTGAGCAAATAACCCCCCACCCATGCTCATGCCAGGAACCCTAATTAAACTCAGGGAGTTACAAGAAAAGACATCAAAGGAGAAGTGGGATGAGGTTGGAAGAAAAGGGGTTCAATGTGAGGAAGGACAAGAGAAGGTAATGGGGGTAAATGTGATCAAAATCACATCATATTCATGTACAAATTTGCCAAAAAATAAAATAATATTTTAAATCTACTCAGAATATATCAGTACTACATTCTGCTAAGAACACCTTCATTTTTCGCTGCTGCCATGGAAGCCAGCCACTGCTGCTACACGTGAGTGGTGCCAATGAGAATAAATGATCCAACCATTCCTTCGTTCCCCTATCATTCACTCAATATTTGAGGCTCTGGATTCTGTAGAGAGCAAAGAAAGATGGCATATTCCTTCTCTTAGCTTCTACAGTGAAGGCAAGACCTTGCTTCTAATTAAACTACAAAAGGGAAGATTGATAAAAATCCTTGAATCAGAGAATCATTTTTGATGGTCTAATATTCACATGTGCTACATAATGCAACTTACAAAATTATGTCCTAATGTACGATAATACAGCAATACTTCACTGAATCCACACCAGCTTAAGAAAGGAGCAGGAGAAGGTATGACAAAGGAAAATGCCCACATTTATCACTGCAGTGGAAGCTGTTCTGATGGCTACACCTTTGCTGCTTTGCTAATTAACCCAGAAAATGTGCATTTGAACTCTACTTTCATCAACCTTATTGTTAATAAAATAATAAATAATTTAATGATAATAAAACAATTTTACATGAAAATTGCATTTCACAAGTGAATATCTGTAAGGAATTCATATGTGTTACATATATGTATAGAAAGTTTCAAGAACCACAGGGTGAATGACTCAGGGAACTATGTGGAAGAGGGGGCGGAAAAGGTCTAAGAGTCATGGTGGGGGAGCATCTCCAGAGACATAGCACCCCTCAGCAACAATACACAAGGTGGGGGAAGAACCTGGCTGCTTCTTATGTTATCCATAACCTTCTGCCCCATGGATACATCCAGTATGCCCACTGAAGAGGATACCCAGTGGATTGGGGGCATGGAGGAGGGAATCAGAGACACCAACCTTATATTTATATTTATTATATTTATATTTATATTTATGTATCTCATTTTGGACAATAAAAATATCTCCACAAGTGAACTACACACAGGTGAAGCTCCAAGACAAAAACTTGAGTAGTAACAACCAACCCAGGGCATGTTTGGGGCAGTACTGAGAAGAGATAGGAACCCACGGGAACTGCCAGCAGTGAGGCAAAAATCCAACAATCAGGCCAGATGGCTTCAATGTCCTATATCTCTACCCAGCTCTCTTTTTATTTTTAACAAAATCATAGAAGAAAATTTCCCAAATATAGAGAAAGGGAGATGCCCATCCAGATAAAAGAATCATATAGAACAACAAATAGGTCCTAAACAGAAACCCTCACATTATACCATAGTTAAAACACTAAATATACAGAACAAATAAAATATTGATGCAGCACCAGATAAGGACCAAGTCACACAGAAAAACAGACCCACCAGAATAACAGTGATTTTAAACTGGAAACTTTGAAAGCCAGAAGGACTTAGAATGACGTACTTAAAGTTCTAAAAGACCACAATTGCCAGCCCAGACTATTATACCTAGCAAAAATAACTGACATAAGTGAAGAAGAAAGAAAATGGTGAGATGAGCGAGAGAACTACCTCCACAGCAAGTCAGATAACCTATGAAAGGGTAATGGAGACAGAAACCCAGTCCAAAGCAGAAATCCAGAGACTCTTGAGATCTCAACAGTAAAGCAGACTTAAAACTCAACCACCATGACTCAGGGAACTTTTTGGAAAAGGGGGCAGAAAGATTTTAAGAGCCATAGTGTGGAGAGAATATCCAGAAACATTGCCCCCTCAACAACAACACACAAAGAAAAAAACCTGGCTACTTCTTTTACAATTCATAACCACCTATCCCATGGACCCTTCCATCAATCCTACTGAGGCCCCCAGTGGGTTGGGGACAGGGAGGAGGGAAATGGGGATACCATCACAAGACTTGTTCATGCAATGTATCTAATTATTAATAAAGGGTTAAAACTTTTTAAAAAGCAGTCTTTGGTTAGAGGAGCTCCTATGTACAGAGACACACAACAGGTCAAAGTACTGAGAATAAGGGGCTGTTGAATACTCAGCCCTACAGCAACATCTGTATCACCCCTTCAAGGTCAGGGGTCACAGAAGGGGGACAGAAGGAATGTAAGTGCTCAGTGAAGGAGGAGGAAGTGAACAGTGCCTTCAGGGCAGGAACTCTCCATTGCACTCTGGATCCCCAGCAGTGGTGATTCCTGGCTCAAGATCTGTGAAGATTGGACCTGCCAACCTCTGTCCAGGGGGAAGTCCCTGAGGCCCCACCCCTCCCTGAGGTCTTAGAGGCAGGTGAGGGTAACCATGAAGGAGAGCCTCACCTCTCTGTGTATCTATGAGGGACAGAAAAACAGTTTCCTCAGTGGTGTAGCAACTAGAGAGGATCCCATGTTCTTTTAAACAGTCTCAGAAAAGTTACTTGTGAGGTCCATTTAGAAATATTTCTACAGTTTTCCCATAGTTTATTCCCTTATTTCTTTTTATTTTCTAGGCTGACCCTGAATTCACTATGGAGTCTCAGGGTGGCCTGGAACTCACAGCAATCCTCCTACCTCTGCCTCCCAAGTGCTGGGATTAAAGGCACCACCATACCTGGCTCTCATTCCCATATTTCATTCCTATAGTTCATTACCACAGGTTTGCCAATATGGTTTATATTTTCAAGAATCTTTGTTTCACAAATTCTTTTTTAATTAAATATTTATTTATTGTTAATAAGTAGAAACTTCACATTAACAAGTCTTGTGATACCCCCAATTCCCTCCTCCCTGTCCCAATCCATAGAGGGCCCTCCTCAGTAGGATTGCTGGAATGCTCCATGGGATGGAGGGCTATGAATTATGCAAACAGTAGATAGTGTTTTATGGGGGGAGGGGGATAATGCCTATGGGTATTCCCCCCCTTCCATCATGGCTCTTAAAATCTTTCTGCCCCCCTTTCTCTAAATTCCCTGAGGCATGGTGGGTGAATTTTAAAGGATTTTTTCTTTATTAAGCAGAGAGAGAGAGAGAGAGAGAGAGAGAGAGAGAGAGAGAGAGAGAGAGAGAGAGAGAGAGAGAGAGAGAGAGAGAGAACACAAACCAGGGCCACCACCTTGTGGGTCTGGCTTATGTGGGTACTGGGGACTTGAACTTGGGGCCTTAGGCACTGGAGGCAAGTGCCTTAACCTCTAAGCCATCTCTCCAGCCCCTTAATTTTTTTTAAAGGATTTTTTTTCTTCATGGTGGTTGAGTTTTAAATCTACTTTACTCTGAAGCTCTTAAGGATTTCTGGGTTTCTGTTTTGCTTCTGTTTAGGTTGCCTGATTTGCTGTAACTTAGATATTTTTATTTGGATATATAAATCCAATATATACAAAATTTTGTTTATCATTATAATTATAAAATAATTTCATTTATAAACAAAATTAATATTTTAATCTCTAACTGACCTTGAATTCAAGCAATAAATAAGGGTGGGGATCCTTTATATTTATAATCAGGACAATAACCAATTAAATGTACTTTTTGACTTATCCACATACTTTTGTGACTATAGTAAAACATTCATTATACAAGGAGGGAAAATGAGGTAATACAGTTCAAAATTCTAAATTGTCAGAGTAAATCCCATTTATGAAAAAATATAATTTATACTAAATAGTTTTTGTATAAGATAATTATTGGAGTACTTAAATATAGAATTTAATAGTAAAGATTCAGGATTCATTGTTAAATAAGGATTTTCTTTTAAAAGAGTATAATATGGAAATTATGATACAAATGCATATTATTAACATATAAAAATGTGTATACTTAAAACTAAATTTAGATAATTCTGAAAATGTGGAATTGCCCTTTCCTCAATTACTGTTTATACTTGAAATTTGTCTATAAAACTGTTGCATCTTACTCTCTCCAAGGACACTATTCCCACTGCTTCTTTGGTTAGGTATTCTGCCAAAATTCAGCAAATATTAAGTTCATTAGCCATGCTTTAACTTTGGCCACAAAGGACTTTTCCCTTTTATCCTTTGCATATCTGTAACTGACAGTGTCTGTAACTGACATAATAAAATAGTCCCCTTTCTTCACAATGTGAAAATCTCTTTGTTGAGAGAAAGCAGAAATTATGTTTCAAAATATTCTGAAAATCACTTTTTATCTCTTTATTTAAGCTTGGAGACATAATAAATTGTTTCCAAGGATTAAAGTGGAATAAGATCTTTGTGTAAATTATCTCTTGCAAAGCAAGTGCCAGTGTGTGAACATCTGCATAGGATAGACATTCATGCACATATATCATCCATTTACACTTTCGGTTTCATCTTCATAAAAATCAACTAGAGCCATGATTACCTTCCGTGAGAGTAAGTATGTTCTTGTTTAGTGATATGTTTCTTTCTTCGTCTAATATTCTATTTTCTTGGACTGTTTAATGGTCGTTTAAAACTCAGAGATGGCAAAAAAAAATTAATGCTGATATGGCCAAACAAAGAAGTGGTTGGTTTTAGTTCTAGAAAAAAATCAATATGAAGATATTGGATTCATTAGGAATAAATTATAACATGCATCCTCAGGAAGGATATGGTCAGCTGCTATCCATTCTTTTTTTTTAATGTGTGCGTGCACATTAGTGTATGTGCAAGTGCACATGTGTGTGCATGTGGAGGCCAAAGAATAACTTCGGGTGTCATTCCTCAGGAACACTGAGTTCTGAGGATCAAACATGTCTTCCTGCTTGACCAACTGAGCTATCTTCTCAACTCTGACCACCCATCTTTTCCTCAGTGTTTATACCCAGACCACTTATATCACAGGTTCTCAAGAAATATGCTTTGAACAATTTCATGAATACTCACAGAAACAGGCTAAATTTAAAAGCAAACAGCAATGCCTCACCTGCAATGCCACTTTTACATATATTTAAATTGACTATGGTATCCTTCATTAAAATGCTAAAATATCTGCAGTGTTGTCATTAGTGACCACTGAGTCCATTATAAGTGTAAATTATTCTTGAAGTTGAAAGCATACCTAAATTAAATTGGCTCCCCAAAACATTCACTTCATATTCAGGTATTCCAGGGGAAAGGACAATAATGATAAGCCAGGAAGGAGAGTTTTGAAATGTGAGACACTGCTCTAAGTTAGGATGCCACAGTGAAGGGTTAAGAACAGGATTTCCTCAGGTTGGTTCGTGTTCTAATATCTTCAATTTCTTTCTTTGGTGCTTTTAAGTTTTTATTGTAGAGGACTTTCATTTCCTTGATTATGTTTATTCCTAGAAAATTTTTAGGCTATTATAGATGGAATTTTTCTCAGTAACTGCTTGTTACAAAGGAAAATACTTATCTTTGCATGTTAATTTTTTATTTTGCCACTTGTCTTAAAATGTTTAACAATCTAAGAGTTTCTGGCTTTAGAATTTCTTGTACATGGGGGTGCTTCGTCTTCTTCTTTTCAATTTCTATCCCTCTTATTTTCTTCATTTATCTGATTCTATAGCTACAACTTCAGGTGCTATTACTGAAAAACAGTGCAGAAAGTAGACACCATAGTTGTGGTGGTTTGAATCCAATGTCCACTATAATAAACTCACAAATTCTGAATGCTCACTTGGTCCCCAGCTGGTGACACTCTGGAAGGTGGAGCCTTGCTGGAGGAGGTGTCTCTTCTGGGGGATAGACCTTAGGATCTGTTAGCCCACAGGTGGCCAGTGCTGGTTCAGCTTGTTTGGCGGCTGCTGTTTCCACCTGCTGTGGCAGAGGTAATGTCCAGCCTCTGCTTGTGCCCTGTTTTCCTTTATCATCATGATGCTTCCTCTCAAGACTCTAAGCCAAAATAAATCCATTCCTCCTTTCAGCTGCTTTGGGTGGGGTTTTTGTCCCAACAACAAGAAGGTAACTACAATTGACTGTTCCTAATTTTCATGAAAATACTTTGTTTTTCTCTATTTAGTATAATGTTAGCTATTGGTTTGTCCTACATAGCCTTTATTAGGTTGAGATATGCACCTTCTATTTCTAAGATCTTTGGGGCTATTTTCATGAAGAGAAGTGGGATATTGTCAAAAGCGTTTCTGCAAGCATTGAGATGGTCATGTGTTTCGTGTCCTTGTGTGATGTATTACCTTTGTCAACTAATGTTAAACTGTCCTTGTGTCTCTGGAATGAATTTGACTTGATTATGGTGAAGTATCTTTTTGATATGTGCTTGAATTCTGTTTCCAAGTATTTTATTGAGAATTTTTGCCACTATGTTCATCAAGGAGATATAATTGGCCTATAATTTTATTATTTCATTGTGTATTTTACTGACTTTGATATCAGTGTAATAAAGGCTTCCTAGAAGGAACTTAGCAGTATTTCTTCCCTTTCTATTCTGTGGAATAATTTGAGAAACATAATCAAGGAAATGAAAGACCTCTACAATAAATCTTAAAAGCACCAAAGAAAGTAATTGAAGATACTAGAACATGAATCCTGTTCTTAGCCCTTCACAGCAGCATCCTAACTTAGAGAAGTGTCTCACGTTCCAAAACTGTCCTCCCTGGCTAAAATTTGAGAAACATAGTTCTTTTTTTGTTATTAGTTCTTCTTTTACATCTGGTAGAGAGCCTGGGGATATTGCCCAGTGGGTAACATGCTTGACACACAAGTATTAGTATCTCAGAACCCACATAAAGCCAGATGTTATAGTGGGTGTCTGCAATCCCAGGATGCCTGTAACAAGGTGGGATATAGAACTAGAATCTCCAAGATGCTCATAGGCCAGCTACCCTAGTGATAGAAACTAAGAACCACACACACCCAAAAAGTTCTCTGAACTCTACAAGTGCACCGTGGAACACATGAGCCCATATTCATGCACATGAACATGGAGAGAGAGAGAGAGAGAGAGAGAGAGAGAGAGAGAGAGAGAGAGAGAGAGAGAGAGAGAGACAGAGAGAGACAGAGAGACAGAGAGACAGAGAAAGGAAAGTCAGGTAGAATTCAGCAGTGAATTCATCTACCTTGATATTTTTGATATGAGAAATCAAATACCTTTATATTTTTTGATGTGAGATTATTTTTTATTACTGCTTCATTCTCGCTGCTTGTTATGGAACTATTTAAGTGTTTAGCCCATCTTGGTTTAATTTTGTTAGGCCATATTAACCTGAAAATTTATCTGTCTGTTTTAGATTTTTCAGTTGGCTGAATATATGGTTGTAAGATATGTCCTAATGATTATCTGAATTTCATTCACTCTGTCATAATGTTCATTTTTTTTTGTAATTTTGTCATTTTGGATCCTCTTCTGTTTCTTTTGGTTAGTCTTTGTTTCATTGACTCTTTATTTTCATATCATGCTATTAAGTTTCTGCCCTAGTCTTCATGATTTATTTTCTTCTACTGACTTTGATTTTCACTTGTTCTCATTTTTCCAGAGGCCTGAGGTCAATCACTCAGTTATTTATTAGAGATCTCTGATTTTTTAATGTAAGCACTTATAGCTGTGAACCACCCCTTAATCCTGCTTTTACTTTATCCCATAGTTTTTCATATGTTGTAGTTTCATTTTCATTTGATTCTAGAAAAATTTTTAAATTTTCCTCTTAATTTTTTCAATGATTTATTCATCAATACTGTGTTGCTTGGTCTTCGTGAGTTTGTGTAAGCTCTGCAGTTTCTCTTGGTATTGAGTTATAGCTTTATTCCTTTGTGGTCAGATAGAATACAAGAAATTATTTCACTTTTCTTTATTTGTTAAGACTTGCTTTTTGTTCTATTATATGATCTCTTTTAGAGAAAGTTCCATGGAAGAATGTGTTTTCTGCAATGTTTGGATGGAGTAACTATTAGGTCCATGGCCTATGATTTAATTTAACTCTGATGTTTCTGTATTTATATTCTGTCAGGGTGACCTGTCTTTTGGTAAAAGTGGGAGATTGTAATCACCAACTACTATCATGTTGGAGTTAATCTGTGTCTTTTTATTCAATAATGTTGGTTTTATGAAAATGGGTATAGTAGTGTTTGGTGTGTATTAGATTAGATTTGTGATTTCCTCTTGATGAATTTTCCCCTTAATCTATATGAAGTTTCCCTCTTTACCTTTTCTGGCTAACTTTGATTTGAAGTCTATTTTGTCAGATATTAGACTAGCTACCTCTATTTTTTTCTAGATCCCTTTAATTGGAATACCTTTTCCATCGTTTTACCCTAAGGTTGCATTTGTCTTTGACAGTGAGGTTCATTTCTTAGAGGCAACAAGTAGATAGGTAATGTTTCTAATCCAATCTGCTAGTCACTCATTTGAACAAAATGTTTATTCCATCAATATTCAAAGTTATAATTGCAAGGTATGCATTAATTCTTGTAATTTTGTGGAATTCATAGTGTTTGTTGTTTTACTTTTCCCATTTCTCTTCCTTAAGTGCTATTCTAGTGTGGTTTCTTTCCTGTGGCATCCCCAGTCTGAAGGGTCTCTTCAAGTATCTTTCTATAGTGTTGGTTTAGTGCTTATGAATTCCTTCAGCTTGTTATTATCATAGAAAGCCCTTCTTTCTCCTTGCTGGAAAAAATTACTTAATTGGCAATTATTGTCTTTCAGAACTTGGAATACATCAGTCCATGCTCTCCTGTCTTTTAGGTTCTCTGTTTTGAAATCTATTGTAATTTGTATAGTCTGCCTTTAGATGGGACTTTGTCCTTGTCTCTTACAGTTTTCAGTATTTTTCATTTGTTCTCTATTTAGTGTAGAGGCTATAATATGATGTGATTAGGAAGGTTCTTTTCATATCTTTTTTGTGTTCCCTATGCCTCCTGGGTCTGTGTGGCTATCTATTTACATTTGGTAAGTTTTCTGCTATGACTCCATTGAACTTATTATTTATGCATTTCCACAAAGTTCTCCTTAGACTGCCGTCTCTTATAAATGTAATCTCTTGATTGTGTCCCATGGAAGTCATATATCTGTGTATCTCTTATTATTTCATTTTTGCTAATGCCCAAATATTTTAATCCATCTATCTTTTCTTCCATATTGAGATTCTACTTGGTCCATCCTATGAGCTTTTTTTCATGTATTTATTTATGAGGAGAGAGAGAAAGGAAATGAATATGCATGCCAGGGCCTAATGCCACTACAAACAAACTTCAGATGCATGTCCCACTTTGTGCATGTGGCTTTATGTGGGTACTGAGATATTGAAGCCCAGCCAGCAGGCTTTGTAAACAAGTACCTTTAACCACTAAGCCATTTCCCTAGTCCTTTGGGACTTTCTATTGAGATTTTTTTCATTTGTCTTACTGAATTTTTAATTTCTATAATTTCAAATTGATTCTTTTCAGTATTTCCATCTCCTTATTTAATGCCTTTTTAAATCCTATATTGACTTTCTTATTGCATTCACCTGTTTATTTGTGTTCTTTTGAATTTATTTAGGAGTTTTTATATCCTCTTTGATTTCATTAAATGTTCTTATAATCATCGTTTGAAATATCTTGCCTGGGATTTCATGCAATTCTCTCTCATTGGAAACCATTACTGTGCAATTGGTATACTGCCTTGATTGTTCATGTTTTTTCTATTAGTTACTGCACTGAAGTGTATTTGAGGTTATTCACTGATTGGAATTTTATTATTTCTATCATTCAGTTGAAGTATTTGCAATACTGAAATGGGACTTGGTAGTGGTAGAGTTGAAGTACATAATTCAGAAATTACATCCTTAGTCCATGTGCTCAGGTATGTGGTATGATGTCTGTATTACTCCCAGAGTACAATATTAACTGCAGAAGGAGCAAAGAAATCATTAACACCAACATTATTGTGTACTTGCTTCTTCTCTAAGCAATGGTATAAGGGTGATTCTCATGTTTACTTGTATTAAGGCTACCACCTGACTAAACTCTGGAGTTGGGGGCTGGTGATATTGCTCAGTGGTTAAACGCACTTGCTTGCAAAGCTTGCTGGCCTGTGTTAGGTTCCCTAGTATCCATGTAAAGCCAGATGCACAAAGTGGTACATGTGTCTGGAGTTTGTTTGCAGTGGCAAGAGGCCCTGGTGTGTTCTTTCTCCTCTCTCTCTCTCTCTCCTTTCTTTCTCTCCAGAAATAAATAAACATTTTTAAAACGCTGGAGTTGTTCATATAGAATTTTCATTATTTTTTTCAAACAGATTGGGCAAGAGATAGTAATCAAGGATGAGAAACCAAACAGTAACAACCTTCATCTTGCTGGGACTGACAGATGACATCCGGCTGCAAATTCTGGTTTTTATCTTATTGTTTCTTTCTTACATACTAAGTTTATCTGGAAACCTAACCATCATCATCCTCACTCTGATTGATTCTCACCTCAAAACACCTATGTATCATTTCCTCAAAAATTTCTCCTTCTTAGAAATTTCATTCACAACTGCTTGTGTTCCCAGATTCTTGTATAGTCTATCATCTGGGGACAAGTCTATTACCTATGTTGCTTGTATGGCTCAACTGTTTTTTATAGACCTTTTTGCAGTGACAGAGTTTTTTCTGCTGGCCACCATGTCCTACGATCGCTATGTGGCCATCTGTAAACCACTGTATTACCTGACCATCATGAACAGCAGAGTCTGCAAGCATTTCATCTTCTTCTGCTGGGTAGCAGCACTGCTCATCATTCTCCCACCAATGAGTCTGGGCTTGAGCCTAGAATTCTGTGACTCAAATATCATTGACCATTTTTACTGTGATGCGTCTCCGCTCCTGAAAATCTCTTGCTCAGACACATGGTTGATAGAACAGATGGTGATAGTGTGTGCTGTGCTCGCATTCATCATCACACTTGTCTGTGTCGTGCTTTCCTACATTTATATCATCAGGACCATTCTGAGATTTCCGTCGATCCAGGAAAGAAAAAAGGCCTTTTCCACATGTTCTTCACACATGATTGTTGTTTCCATTACTTATGGTAGCTGCATCTTTATTTATGTAAAACCTTCAGCAAAAGATGCGGTGGCTATTAATAAAGGGATTTCAGTCCTGATCACTTCTATTTCACCAATGTTAAATCCTTTTATTTATGCACTAAGAAACAAGCAAGTGAAGGAAGCTTTCAATTACTCAATTAAAAAAATTGCATTTCTCTCAAAGATGTAAAGAAAAGCAAATTTGAGCATACTGTAACCTATTGAGCAAGTAGTGGGTGTCAATTGGCAAGAGGGGCCATGAGTAGTAGGGGAGAGAGTCTAAGCCTGTGAATAATTGATCAGTCTGACAACCCCTGGTCCCAGTCACCAGTTCCTTCCCTCACTGAGCTGTTGACCAAAGTGACCCATGAGGTTCCAAAAACAAGACAGAATTCTGTCAAAGCCCTTGAATGTCCCCCCCTCGCAGGCCTGAGGCAAAACCCTGTTGCTGAAGAAACTACAGAATACCATCGATCAGCATCGAGAGACCCTTGGAGGTCCGGAATGGTAACCAGCCCCCAGGTGGTAATTAGTGTAGTGCTGGAAGGCACTGCACAAGCTGCCAGGGGAATCAGATCAATGACAGCTGAAGTAAACAGAGACCACTGGCATAAAACACAGTCTGAGGCCATGAATAGGCTGACCACACCTCCTACTGGGAGAGAACAGCGAACCAAGAAAGGAGCACTCGTGCAATAGAGAAACCTGGGCCTGGGGGACAAAACCAACAGCTTTTAAATTTGGCCGAATATTCCACTTAGGGAGGGGGAAGCTCTTGACTGGAACTGGGGATCCAGGGCGATAGGCACCAGATCCCGTATTCTTGGGCTCACAAGAAAAGATGCGCTATGGGAGCGATTGACGGGGAGGCTACTAAAAATAGAATCTTGGTAATCCAGAATTGGGTATATTTGTTAACCTATACTGATCTCACTCTCCGATGGAGAATGTGTTTGTATTTTTCAGGATGCAGCGAGAGAGCTGGGGCCCATCTAATCCTACCATCTGACCATAGGCAGATAGCTGAGATCCTGGCAAGAGATGAGCCACCACAGTCATATCATGGAGGATCCATATGGAACCCCGCAGAGTATGACAGGACGAACAAGGGACCCACAGCCACAGCCAATCAATCAACACAGGATAAACCAGGGTGACAGAAACCAATAATTTTCGACACAAAGACCCCTAAGCTCACAACATTTAACCAGCCTTAATACTCACCTACCATGACTCAGGGAACTGAGCGGAAGAGGGGGGTGGAAAGATTGTGAGAGCCGTGGTGGGGGAGACTATCCAGAGGCATGGCACCCCTCAGTAACAACACGTTTGGGCCAGGAGAACCAGGCTGAGTACTAGGCTATCCATGGTCCCTGCCACAAGGACTGATCCAGACGACCCACAGAGGAGGATATCCAGCTGATTGGGGATGGGGAGAGGGGGGGACTTGGGGAATTGGGGATAACAACTCATTGTTTGCCCACTAAATAGTGTAACTCATTATGGACAATAAATATATAATAAAAAAAGAAAAGCAAATTGAAGAATGGCAAACTAAAAGCAAAGATGAATGGGCACAGTTTGAAGCACTTAGCTAGCTCTTTTCTGCCTACACACTATCCTTGTAAATTTGTTTACTGTGAACCCTGGCAATTACATTTATCTCCATTGAAAAGAAAGTCTTTAATGGGTCTTAGTCTTATACCTGAAATTATTGCCTGTTGTCCTCAAAACTATAATAGATCACATTTTCTAGTATCATTTCTACTCCGTTAGATGTGGCTGTGTTTTAAGTTACAGGTAATGGAATGGATGTGAATGTGATGTGCACTATTTGTAAATCTTACCTATAGAAAGTACCCAATATGTGACCACTTTTATTTTCTCCACCTACCAGCTAGATGGCTGTCCTTAAATGATTATGTATGCTTTGTGCTGACTATGAATGAGCTTTGAAAGCATCCTTCTCTAGAAGAAACTCTAGGGAACTCTCCCCATCACCACCAAATTGAAATCTCCAGAAACAATTTGTGTGAACAGGGAAATGATTTCAGCTTGATTTGAGCTACTGTCCATGGGAATCTCTCGGGAGAAATCAGCTGTCATAGCAAAAGACATGTGACATTCCTAAGTTGTAAGAAACGGATAGAAGACTGAAAAGATGAAATTTTGTGCAATGCAGTGGAAAAACTGGTGTACGTTTCTTGATTTGTATGGCAAACTAAGTATTTTCTGAGATAATAGCTTGTGGGAAGTAATTGGATAAGTCAGAGATATATAAATTATTATTTATAAGTTTTAGATAGTTGTAGCATATACATGAGTTTGAGGTAGAACTGACTGCAGAGCAGAAATGAAAGAAAATAAAGAGATGCAGAAAATTAAGTTTCTATAGATATAAAAAAAATCCAGCTGCTTCTAAACACTGAGCAATGAGAATAAAATTAATATGTAAAAGTAAAAAGTCTATCATGGAAAAGGACCAATTTTATTGTATCCAATGAACACATCATATTGTAGGCATTTCCTTCTTAAACATGATTTTTGTTTTAAACTGTCATAAATTATCCACCATTCAATTACAAAAATGAAAGAAGCAAAGAAATGGCAAATCTGATAACTATTGGGGAAGAAAATTTGTCTGGGAATTCTATTATATAAAACTGATTTGAATTAAACAAATCATAAGTATTATAAGCTACTGAAAGAATTTGAGGACATTTCCATGTCCTTTTCTATCTTTCCACATTGGGTATTAATTTCCAGCATAACTAATAAAGCCACAGAGTATAGTTGGCAATGGCTGTCAGTTATATATGAGAAAATGCATCTACCACTATACGTTCTTGGTCTCTTGCAGCCTAATTAATATTCATTGAGAAATAATAGGAATAGAGTTATCCTAAAAACCTAGTCCTATGGTAAGCAAAAGCAACGTAAGATATCTTGAAGGATGATAAAATTATATTTGGGCTGGGTGTGGTGGCGCACGCCTTTTATTTCAGCACTCGGGAGGCAGAGGTAGGAGGATAGCCGTGAGTTCGAGGCCACCCTGAGACTACATAGTGAATTCCAGGTCAGCCTGGGCTACAGGGAGACCCTACCTCGAAAAACCAAAAAAAAAAAAAAAGGTTTCAAAATTATATTTGGAAAATTGAAGAAGTAATTCTGATGATGACCTCTTCCAGACCCACACAAAATTCAGTGACTTCTATTTGAAGTATTACAAAGATTGAAGGTTTATAATAATTAATGGTAAGGACAATATGGATGAATCAAGGCATCTGACACTTGCTTACTCTTCCAATGGATAAAACCCAAACACCAGGTATGTACAGGTATGTAGCTACATATTGATATAAGTGAGCATGAGAGACTATTGGAAGTCCACACCATGAATGAAAAAACCCATGAAATTCAGACACCTAAGACAACAACCTAGCAAGAGAAATAAATAGCCAGCTTCTGTTTCCAGCTCCAGCCAGGGACAGTGAGCTTTTCATCTGTGATGGCCAAGGTGAAACACAATCCCAGCAAACTATCAAGGTAGACACAACCTTGCAGATATACAACCTAAATAAATAAGGGTCTGCTCAGAAGGCTGGATTTAGAAAAGGCTTTCAGTCCACCTCTCGGTAGACTCCGAAGGAGTTGGAGGTAGGAACTATCTACAGAAGAAACCTATTGCCTGCATTGATATTGCTCCTGAGGTAAGAAATCCCTTCACATCCTCATCTGTGGGACTCCATGGTCATTCAATACAAACTCACTGAGAGTTGTGTGCTGTGAGCATGGACAAAGCCAGAGGACTGGAGGGCACCACCATCTAGAATGAGAAGGTAAAGAACTTGCACTCTTTCACCCTGGCATGGGAGCCAAGACCAAGGACTCCAGGGTCAAGGGCAACAGATCACTACAGTCCCTCCATCACCTTCCTGGTTCAGAGCCTTGCAGTTCCACTGTTCCTGCCCTTGGAAACAACAAGATGATCACAAGTAAGCCACTAAAACTTTAGATTTTGCCCTGCCTCCTTCTAGGTGGGCAAACGAGCAAGCTCTCAGAGAAACAGCCTGATGCTGCCCACATCACACAGAACTCATTCTGATGAGCATTTCAACTGGGAAGAATTTCAGACAGTTTTGGCAGCCACTTGGTCTAGCTTCATATCTGAGGGGTACTTTCACTCAATGAAGAGGTAATCACTAGACAATGCCATGCTCCCAGGGTGCACAGCCCCAATACCTGTGATGTTTTGAATGTAAATGTCCCCCAAAGACTCATGTATTTGAATACTTAATCTCCAGTGGTGGCACTGTCAGGAAGGTTGTGGAGCCCTGCTGGAGGACATGTTACAGCCCTGTCTGTCCTGCTTACCATTCTCTCCCCCCCCTCTCTCCCTTCCTCTCTTTCTCGCTCTCTCCTTCCCTCCCTCCTTCCCTCTCCTTCCTCCCTGTTGGTGTGCCAATGTGATTTCTGCTCCTACCATGATGGACTTCCCCTTGAAACTGTAAGCTGAAAATAAACCCGTTCCTTCCTTAAGCTTCTTCTGATGGTGTATTTTGTACAGCAGTAAGAAAGTAACTGTGGGGCTGGAGAGATGGCTCAGCAGTTAAAGGCACTTGTTTGCAGGACCTAAAGGCCCCAGTACCCATGCAAAGTCAGATGCACAAAGTGATACATGCATCTGGAGTTTATTTGCAGTGATATGAGGCCCTGGAGTATCCATATTCTCTCTCTATTATTTTTTTTTATCATTTTTAAAAAGGACAGTCTCAGCCATGCATGGTGGTGCATGCCTTTAATCCCTGCAATTGGAATGCTGAGGTAGGAGGATCCCTGTGAGTTTGAGACCATAATGAGACTATATAATGAATTCCAGGTTAGTCTGGGCTACAGTGAGACCCTACCCCCCAAAAAAAGGTCTGTCTCACTGCTTGGTCCCCACAATTAATACAATAACCCCACCAAGACCCTCAGCAGAACTAGGACACAGGAAGGAGGATTAAAATTGCAAAACTTTTTTTTAATAAAAAAAAGAGCAGGGCGTGGTGGTGCATGCCTTTAACACCAGCACTCAGGAGGCAGAGGTAGGAGGATCAGCATGAGTTCAATACCACCCTGAGACTAAATAGTTAATTACAGGTCAGCCTGGGCTAGAGGGAGACCTTACTCCTCTCTCAAAAAACAACAACAAAAAAGTTTATGTAGAGACAATTAAAAAAAAAAGTAACTGGCACACCTGGAAGGAAGCTTATTAAAAAAAAGTAACTGATACACCTGGAAAGAAGCTTGTTCCTCAAAACACATCAACCGAGGGGATTTTTTTTCCTACTTTTTGTTTTGTTTTGTTTTTTTTCTGCTGTTTTATTTTTTTCTTTCTGTTGTTGTTACTGTTTTATTGTCACCTTGAGAGGTTACTCTGCCACTGAGCTACACTTGCATCCCAGCTGAAAGGATTTGTGCACAGGTTGACCCCCACCACAACTCAATCCCACTCAAATCTCGTGGACACTTCAATGTAAAGACATCAACCTGTCCCGAGCTGGGTACAGATAGGAAGGATCTCAGGCCCAGTCCTGGGTAGACACACCACAATAGCAACGGAGAGGAATAACACAGCTTTTTCTAACAACCACACTTATCAGGGTTCTGTGCATCCTTCACATCTGTACCTTCTCAGATCATACATTGCTCATCTGGAAGTCTGGAAATTCCTGATTTAGAAAACTTTTTATGTGTAGCATTATGGCAAGGTGTGGCATTAGGAGTCCTCACTCAAAAGTTAGGAAACATTCCCAGAGCTTTGACTTCTTCCCTAAGCAGCTAGATTCTATAGCACGAGGATGGTCAGGATGCTTGTGAACTGTAGCAGATACAGAAATGCTGGGAGATGAGGTCATTAAACTCCCTCTGGGTCACTTGAAACAGTTTCTAACTCCTCAGTAAATCCAAAGTCTCCTTCAAAATAATCAAACAGATCTCACAGATATGAAACATAGCAGTGTCCCTGTTATGGTTTGATCCAGGTGTCCCCACAAACAAATGAATGTGTTCTGAATGATCAATCTGCAGCTGATGGCAGCTTGGGAATTAGAACCTCATGGGAGCTGTGTTGTTGGGGGCAGGCTTATTGGAGTTATGAGCCAGGTTCCCATCGCTAGTATTTGACACACCTTCCGGTCATTGTTTGTAGTGCTGTGGTGGAGGTGATGTCTACCCCTGTGCTCATGCCATTGTTTTCCCTGCCATGATGGAGTCTCCCCTAGAGTCCATAAGCCAAATAAACTCATTCCTCCATAAGCAACTTTTGATTGGGTTCTTACTGCGCAGCAACAGTTAGTTGACTACAACAGATTTGGTACCAGAGATCAGGGTCATCTGTTGCTGCTAGAACCCTGATTCTGTGGTTTTGGCCTTTTGGAATTGATTTGCAGGAGGAATGTGGACATATTGGAAACCTTGGCCGAAGAGTTACCTTGCAGTTCTGTGAGTACAGCTTAATGAACCATCCTGGTCAGAATTGGAAAGACCTGAATGCAGTAAGAACTATGGACTGTGATGTTTGTCTTACAAGGGTGAGAAAGAAATTTGTCAGGACTGTACCAGAGGGAGTTTATGTGAGAGGCTTGCTGCATTCTTCCTGCCTGTGTCCTGGGAACCTGTGCAGGGTTGCTTTACATAAAGATGGACTGGTGTGAGCAGATGGAGATGGCACAGAAAGAAATGAAATCTTTGGGCCGAAACTGATGCCCATTCAGCTGCAATTGTTTGAGAGATTACAACCACTGAGATTGGTCCAGGTGATCTGCATTGGGACAACAGAAAGAATGCAGACTCTTTGAAGTAAGGGGCCTGAATGTTTTGTTCCCCACTGGATTAACAAGTTGGTAGCCCACCTTGTTCTGTGGAGTATAACGAATGCAGGAAGAGAGGGTCATTGGATTTTCAACACAGTTCTGTGTTTGAAAAATGGCCATCAGCAGTATGAAGCAGGTGTGCTGGATTGCCTGCATGGAGGACCGATGGAGCCATGAAGATGAACTGTGGGTTGCATTGGAGACCCAGTGAATTTCAGGACTGTGGATGGCTGCCAAGGAGAGCTGCCAGTACTGGAAGTTTTCCAGGACTGAGTAGCCAAGTTGGAGGGGTGGAATCAGATCTCCAAGAGACTTGTTACTGGTTAGAATTATTGAACTTGGAGTTATAGATTGATGTTGCCCTGCTAGTTTTAAATCTTGCATTGATTCAACCTGTTTTGCCATGCCTCATGTTATCATTTGCAGTGTGAATGTTCTGTGCCACTCTGGGTTTGTTTGTTTGGTTTTTTGTTTGTTTGTTTGTTTTATAGCTCAGTTGAAAGAAAAACTGTGGGGACTTAAGAATTGAACTG
Organism: Zapus hudsonius; assembly: GCA_004024765.1. Taxonomy (NCBI): domain Eukaryota; kingdom Metazoa; phylum Chordata; class Mammalia; order Rodentia; family Dipodidae; genus Zapus; species Zapus hudsonius. Next base: position 3,429 of record PVHP010021789.1, on the reverse strand, counting down.
AACACATTGTATTTACATCATGTATGATTATTAGTTTGTGGGGGCCAAGGGCGGACCGTCATGGTTTGATCCAAGTGTCCTCCACAAACAAATGAATGTATTCTGAATGTCTGAATGATCAATCCCCAGCTGATGGCCATTGGGGAATTAGAACCTCGCTGGAGTTGTGTTGTTAGGGGTGGGCTTATGGGGGTTATAAACCAGCTTCCCCTTGCCAATGTTTGGCACACCTTCCTGCCATTGTTTGCAGTGCTGTGGCTGAGGTGATGTCCAGCCCTCTGCTCATGCCATCGTTTTCCCTGCCAGGATGGAGTCTCCCCTCGAGTCCATAAGCCAAAGAAACCCATTCCTTCACAAGCTGCCTTGAATCCCAGAAATTGGGAGGCTGAGGTAGGAGGATTGCTGTTAGTTTGGTGCCAGCCTGAGACTACATTGTGAATTCCAGGACAGCCTGGGCTAGAGTGAAATCCTACCTCAAAAAAAAAACAAAAACAAAAAAGGAACTAGAGGGCTGGTGAGATGGCTCAGCAGTTAAGGCACTTGCCTGCAAAGCCTAAGGACCCGAATTCAATTTCCCAATACCCACGTAAAGGCAGATGCACAAAATGGTGCATGCATATGAAGTTTGTTTGTAGTGGATAGGGGCCCTGGCATGTCCATGCTCTCTGTATCTCTTCTATATTTTTGTAAATAAAAGCATTTTAAAAATAACTATCCTAGTCTTGACTCTAGCTCTAACAGGTCCTGCTCCAACACAGCCCCTTATGGTTCCAGGCTTAACCACCTCCACTTCCTGACTGCCACTATTGTCTGTCTTTACCTGAGGTGGTGTGAACAAACATCTGCTTTATTAAAATATATAATAAAGTTCTTACAGCTTTGGTTCATGTGGCCCATGTGTGCAATTGTGTGTTATTAGAGACTTGAGTAGGGGAGAAGATGGATTTGAAACAGTTTCAAATCCAAAAAGAGAAGGAAAGCATCAAAAGTCAGAAAACCCAAGGGGAAGGGAGTAAGGGAGGATACTACCTCCCACCCCACCATGGGTGGCTGCTTCAGAACTGTACCTCCAGACCTCTTCCCCTTCAAGAGGCATCCCTGTGAGAAAAATCTCCAAAAAAATATGGAGGAGACCATCCACAACAATTATTCCTGACAAAGTACAAGCTCTGCAGGTACATCAAATTCTCCAATGACATCTCAGATTATAGTAAGGAAGTAAAGGACAGAGATAATAGAGAAAGGCACAAATACCTTCTTGAAGTCTACTGAGAAGAATCTATGACCCATTCTAGTCAAGATGTTAAAATACAAAGTGAAGAAACAATACTAAAATACTAAAAACTGTAAAAGAAAAATGCAACTCACTTACAAAGGCAAGAACATAAGAATAACTCCAGGTCCTTCATGAGCAACTCAAAAAGCCAGAAAAGCATGAAACAATGTATTTTCAGACTTGAATGTAAATAACATCCAACCAAAAGTGGTATATCCAGCAAAATTCTTTTTCAATATTGATAAATAAGGATGTTCCAAGACAAATACAAATTAAGGCAACTCATGACCAAATCAGCACTACATGAAATTCTTAAAGGAACACTACAGAGAGAGGAAGGAGGAAAAACAGTCTCATCCATGAGAATACATGCAAGAATATCCACCAAGAAAGGAACAAGGGAACAAAGAAGACCTGGAAATGAATCATCCATGTTCAACACAGCAAGCCCCAAAAACTAACAGGGGAAGTGAAAAATGATACCAGTAACAGAGCTGACCAGAACAAAATAATAAGAAAGACATTCTGAATAACTTCAAATGTAAATGGCCTCTTCTTAATAAAAGAATGCAGACTAACTGAATGAGCTGAAAAAAAATCAAACTCCAGCCTGGCATGATAGCACATGCCTTTATTGGCAGGAAAAGGTACGAGGATCACTGTGAGTTCAAGGCCCGTCTGAGACTACATAGTGAATTCCAGGTGAGCCTGGGCTAGAGTGAGACCCTACCTCAAAAAAAAATTGTCTCCCAAAACAAATCCTAGCAGAGACATCCACAAACTAAGCACCAAAGTGGTAATCAACCTACCAAGCAAATGTACCCTGCAAACAAGTGGGCATAGGTATTCTTATAGCTGATAAAGTAAACTTCAAAGCAAAGCTTATCGAAAGAGGCAAAGAGGACCACACATATTAATACAGGCAACAACTCATCAAGAAGACATAACAATTGTAAACATTTATGTGCCAAATAGAACTCCCCATTTCATAAAACAAACACTAAAAGGCATAGTAGGTCACATAGGTCCCGATGTAATAGTAGTTAGATACTTCAATATCCCCACTCACATTTCTAGACACTCCAAATTAAAAATCAGCAAAGATACTTCAAAGCTAAATGATACCATAGAGCAGCTGGATTGAACCGGTATCTATAGAACATTTCATCTAAGAGATAATGGAATATACATTCTTCCATGATACATGAAATATTCTTCAAAATCAAGATAATTCCATGAATTCACAGTAGAATAAAACTAAATCAACAAGAGAAATTTCAGTAACTATGCAAATGCCTAGAGCCTGAACTACACACTAATAAATAAACATTAGAATATTAAAAAAATCATGAAGGAAATTTAAAATTTTCTACAAATTAATGAAAATTAAAACACAACCTGTAATTTCCTCTGCGATACAATCAAGTTAATCCTAAGAGAAAAGCTTACAACCTTATGTGTTTTCATTAAAATTACAAAAAAATCTAATGATGTAACTTAAGGTCCTAGAAAAACAAGGTAGCCAACCTCAAACCCAGTACATGGCAAGAAATAATAAAGATTACAGGAGAAGTTAATGAAATGAAGACTAAAGAATGATGCACAAAATAAACCATTGAAAAAGTTGGTTGTTTGAAAACATTATCAAACCCCTAGCTAAACTAGGCAAAAAGAGGTAAGACCCAAACAAATAAAACTGGAGACAAAAAAGGAGTTGTCACAATAGATGCCATTGAAATACAGAAGATCATTAGGGAACAGTATGAAAACTTATATTCCAAAACTTAGATTCCAAGAAAAACCTAGAAGAAATAGATAATTTCTAAATAGACATGATATACCAAAATTAAAGCTGGACGATAGATATAAATAATTTAAATAGTCCCATAATGTTCAAAGAGATTGAAGCAGTACTTAAATTCTTCCAAACAAAGAAAATCACAGGACTAGATAGACTGACTCTCAAATTCTACCAAACATTTAAGGAACATCCAATAGCAACACTTCTCAAACTGGTTCACAAAATAGAAACCAGTTGTTGCAGTCAGCTTTCTAGTTGCTGTGCAGAAAGAACCCAAGCAAAAGCGGCTTGTGGAGGAACGGGTTTATTAGGCTTATGGACTCGAGTGGAGACTCCATCCTGGCAGGGAAAA
>PVHP010021788.1:0-28947 GCA_004024765.1 Zapus hudsonius | reverse complement strand
GCCCAGGCTGACCTGGAATTCATTATGTAGTCTCAGGGTGGCCTTGAACTCATGGTGATTTTCCTACCTCTGCCTCCTAAGTGCTGGGATTAAAGGTGTGTGCCACCACGCCCGGCTCACAAATTCACTTCTAAATTGCCAATAACTTGAAAGCCAAAAAAAAAAAAAAAAGAAAAATCAGCACACTTAAAAGTATTATAATCTTTATCAACACACACACACACACAGAGGAATAGTTTATTGTATAAGAACAAGGTTTGAGGGGCTGGAGAGATGGCTCAGTGGATAAAGGTACTTACTTGCAAAGTCTGATGACCTGGGTTCAATTCCCCAGTACCCACGTAAAGTCAGATTCACAAAGTGGTACATGTGTCTGGAGTTTGTTTGCCCCATAGGAGGCCATGGTGGGCCCATTCTTGCGCTCTCTCTCTCTCTCTCTCTCTCTCTCTCTCTCTCTCTCTCTCTCTCAAATAAAATGTATACTTTAAAAAAAAAAAAGAATAAGGTTTGAGAGAAGGGTGTGGTGGTGTATACCTTTAATCCCAGCACTTGGGAGGCAAGGTAGGAGGATTGCCTCACTACATAGGTCAGCCTGGGCTAGAGCAAGACCCTACCTCAAAAAAGCAACAAAAAAGAATAAGGTTTGGCTCAGTGGTTAAGTGATTGCTTGCAAATCCTGCCAGCCCAGGTTTGATTTGCTAGTACCCACATAAAACCAAATGTACAAAGTGGCACATATATCTGGAGTTTGTTTGCAGTGGCAAGAGGCCCTGGTGAACCCATTCTTCTCTCTCTCTCTCTCTGTTCTCAAATAAATTTTATATATATGGGGCTGGAGAGATTGCTCAGTGGTTAAGGCGCTTGCCTGCAAAGCCTTCAGTACCCATGGAAAGCCAGATGCACAAAGTGACACATGTGTCTTGAGTTCATTTGCTGGAGGTCCTGAGGTACCCATTCTCTCTATCTCTGCTTGCAAATAAAAAATATTTTTAAAAGTTTTAGCTGGGTGTGACAGCACACATCTTAAATTCCAGCACTCGGGGCAGAGGTAGGAGGATTTCTCGCTGTGAGTTTGAGGCCAGCCTGGGACTACGGAGTGAGTTCCAGGTCAAACTGGAATAGAGTGAGATATCCACCTACCTCAAAAAGATAGATAGATAGATGGATGGATAGATGATAGATAAGTTTGTTTTAAGGCTGGTTCAGTGGTTAAGAGAACTTTCTAATTAAGTATGATAGCCTGGAAGGACCGGAGTTGGATATCTCAGAACCCATATAAAAAGAAAAAAGCTGAGCAGAGCCATACATTTCTATGGAAGTGGAGGAGAGACCAGAGAATTGCTGGGGTTTACTGACTGAAAATGGCAGTTCCAGTTGAGGGAGACATACTGTCTCAAGGAAGTATGTGGATGAACAATAAAGAAGGGGACTGGGCTGGAGAGATGGCTCAGCAGTTAAGGAGCTTGCCTGCAAAGCCTAATGATCTGGGTTCGATTCCCCAGTACCCATGTAAAGCCAGATGCACAAAGTGGTTCATTCATCTGGAGTTCCTTTGCAGTGGCTAAAGTCCCTGATGCACCCATTCTTTCTCTGCCTCCCTTCTCTCTTTCTCTGTTTTCTCTGCAAATAAAATATTTCAAAGAAGGGCACCCAAAGTTCTTTTCTAGCCTCTAAGTTCACGCACATGGTGTGGGCATATCTACACAAACACACACACACACACAATTTGGGCAAAAGAGACTAACTGTATAGATCTAATACATATATTACTAGCAATATTACTAGCAATCTACAAAGATATTAGAAAACACATTACCTTGTTTTTTTTTTTTTGGTTTTTTGAGGTAGGGTCTTACTCTAGCCCAGGCTGACCTGGAATTCACTCTGTAGTCTCAGGGTGGCCTTGAACTCACTGAGATCATCCTCCTACCTCTGCCTCCCGAGTGCTGGGATTAAAGGCGTGCACCACCTCACCCGGCTTTTTTTTTTTTTAATGTAGGGTCTCACTCTAGCCCATGCTGGCTTCGAACTCATAGGAATCCTCCTATCTTAGCCTCCCAAGTGTTGGGATAAAAGGTGTGAGTTTAAAATAATATTTTTCAAAAACAAATATTTTTGAGGTTATTATGGATCAAATATTGGTACTTGTGTATTCTAGAAAAACATTCTACAACTTACCTATACTTACTTACACTGCTCAATAAAATTTTCTGCAAACACCTATCACAGAGAAAATGTGGGACACATGGGGCATTCTATGCAGCATCAAAGAGGGGAAGTGGTGGTCAGAGGGTTAGAGGTGGTAAATCAAGACTTGCTTATCAGTCAGGAGTTACTCAGATGGAAGGGCAGAGGGTCACAAGCAGAGGAAATGGCATATGCAAAGGCTTGGCCTTCCTCATGCTCTTTCCTCTAAATCTTGTTGCTTTGGTTATTTATGTAGAGACAACTTTGGCAAAATTTTGTTAATGTTTAAATCTTTTCTAGGGGACTTTCTGAGAAACAAAGTGGAATAACATATGACCACAGAAGCTGGTGACAGACTCGTCTTTGCATAATCCTTGCTTCTGAGTATGTTCAAGAAAATTTCTTCAAGAAAAAAAGTTCTAATTCAAAAGTTACCTGTTTGCCGTAGAAATTGGTGTCTCCCCTGAAGGAAGATCGAGAGCCAGTGAATGAAAACATTGGCAAAGGCACTGGAATGGGGACATTGACTCCCACCTAAAGCAGAACAAATCCACATCAAATACTAAGCAAAGGACACAAACTACAGATTCTCCATTTAGAAATACAAAGACAACATGGACCAATTTTTATTTTAACTTGGTTTTAAAATTGTTTGGTTTGGCTTTTTTGGAGATACCAACTTTAAACTTATTTTGTACCTTATCCTCCACCCTGTAAACATTTCTTCCTACAGAAGAAATGGGCATTGTAAGAGATTAAAGGGGCAGGTTTTGAATAAGTTTCAGTGGTGGATCATTGTCTCCTCTTAGCAAAATTCGAAACTTCTGTTCACAAACCTGCCCGACATCCACCATGTGGGAGTACTTCCGAGCAGTGGCTCCATTGGTAGTGAAGATGGCGGTTCCATTTCCATATGGGTTGTCATTTACAATTTTGATGGCTTCATCCAATGTTTCAGTCTCCAGAACCACAAGGACTGGCCCAAAAATCTCCTCTTTATAACATGTCATATTTGGCTGTCAGAAGTGATGGATCAGGAAAGAAGTCAGAGTTTTTGAACTGAATATTTTATGCTTAATTTGGTACTCTTTAAAAAAGCATTTTTTTGCAAAGAGAGGGAAAATGGGTCTACCTGGGCCTCTAGGGGCTGCAAATGAATTCCAGATGCATGCACCACTTTGTGCATCTGGCTTCATGTGGGCACTGGGGAATCGAACTCTGGTCATTAATTAGGCTTTGCATACAAGCAATTTAACTGCTGAATCATCTTTCCAGCTCTGATTTGGTACTTTTATTTACTACCCAATGTTTGCATAGATACATTTCATGTTAGTAATCTCCTTTTACTGTGCTCTATCTTTAGAGGTACAGCATGAAATTTCTACATTTCTTTCCTTTCAGTATTACATTTTAAGTTCCTGAGACCTATCACTAGCTCCCTTTTTAATATGTTTCACAATTGTTTTATTAATAAAAAGCTACATGAAAAATAATTTTTTTAAAAAAATATTTTCTTTATTTGAGAGAGAGAGAGAGAGAAGCAGACAGAGAGAGAGAGAGAGAATGGGCGTACTAGGCCTCCAGCCACTACAAATGAACTCCAGATACATGCACCCTCTTGTGCATCTTATGTGGGCACTGGGGAATCGAACTCTGGTCCTTCTGCATTGTAGGCAAACGCTTTAACTGCTAAGCAATCTCTTCAGCCCGAAAAATAATTTTTGTGAATTAAATATATGTAAGATATACCAAGAGAACCTTCTTTTTGTTGTTGTTTTTTGTATTGTTTTGTTTTTCCAGGTAGGGTCTCAGTTTAGCCCAGGCTGATATGGAATTCATTATGTAGTCTCAGGTAGCCTTGAACTCATGGGCTATCCTACTTCACAAGTGCTGGGATTAAAGACCCAAAGGCATTTGCCACCATGCCCACATTTTTTTTTTTTTTTGGCCAAGAGAACCTTTCTAGAACCCTTTGCTAAATTCTCTGTAACATCAAACAGTTCATTCTCATTCATTCCTTTACCTCCCAAATAAGTTTCTATGTTTGTAGTTTCATTTTGGGTCATACTTAAGAATTCAAAGTATCTTTCATTACACTACACCTAGTCAGTTGTGTTCATTGCTAAAAAGTAATTTTCCTCTATATTTCTGCAGTAAGTAACTATTGTAGTTAGATTCAATCATTGTTCAGGATTACAGAGGGGACAATATGATTTTTTTTGGTTTTTGTGGTTTTTCGAGGTAGGGTCTCACTCTAGCCACGGCTGACCTGGAATTCACTATGTAGTCTCAGGGTAGCCTTGAACTCACGGCAATCCTCCTACCTCTGCCTCCCAAGTGCTGGGATTAAAGGCATGTACCACCACGCCTGGCTTTCTTTTTTCTTTTTTTTTTTGCGCCATCACATCCAGTGACGGATTTTTTAAAAAATATTTTATTCATTTATTTTCAAGCAGGGAAATACAGAGAGAGAGAAAGAGAAAGAGGGAGAGAGCACCAGGACCACCACCTTGTGGGTCTGGCATATGTAGGTACTGGGGAATTGAACACAGGGCCTTAGGCACTGGAGGAAAGTGTCTTAACCGCTGAGCCATCTGTCCAGCTCCTTCTTTTTTTTTGGTTTTTCTTACACAGACCACAGCTAAGAATGGTTTCTATGTTTTAAGTGATTGGGGGAAAAAATCAGAAGACAATTTTATGATATATGAAATTATGTGTTCATAAAGTTTTATTTGAACATAGCTACATGTTTATGACTGATTTCACACTATACACCAAAGTAGTTTTCAGCTACTGCAAAGCTGAAAACACACAGTTTTTGTTGGACATTAATTATTGGCTCTGCTACTAAGGGCACGGAGAGCGAAGGGTTAATGGTGTATGAGGTGAAACCCCCGGTAACTCGGTAGGTGTTTCCCAGCTCCACCCACCCTAGCTCCGACCCCCATGGGCTGGCCACCGAAACCAGCATCCCCCATCTCAGCAGGACTGGCATTGAGCAAAACTTCCTTGTATCCATCCCCTCCGTGGCTAGCATCACGTATTTCCCGCCACTCAGGACCCCCAATGAGGTGTTCTCAGGTTGTCCCCACCCACCTATCCCTGTACAGGCTGCCAACTCCCCACCCCCATCAACCAATCACCTTGTCCCTTCCCCATTTTTTCCCTTGCCCCAGACCCCCTTTTTCCCTAGTTAGTGTAGATCCCCCAGAATAGAATAAAGAACCACATGGATTAACAGCACGCATCTGCTCGCCTCTGTGTCCCCGCCTCCGAATCCCCCTACGCCTTTCTGCCAGCTCTGTGGGCCCAGCCCTGAGATAGGAGACTGCGGACCGGACAGCGGACGGCGGACTCCCTGCTCCCAGTTCCCGCTCCTCTCTCTGCGTTTTCCCTCCACCAAGGCCCAAGGCGCCTGTGGAGGCGAGAACCACAAGTTTTTATGGAAAGTGTGCCAAATAGTGAAAAGAGCTATAGTTGGGAATTGAGATTTATTCTGAATAATTGAATAATAATAATTGAATAATTGAACCATCCTGATAAGTCTTTATGGTCTTAATCATTAATATCTTCATTTATAAGTTAGAGGGAGCCAGGTGTGGTGGTGCACACTTCAATCCCAGCACTGGGGAGACAGAGGTAGGAGGACCATCACTGTGAGTTCGAGACCAGCTTGGGGCTACAAAGTGAGTTCTAGGTCAGTCTGAGCTAGAATGAAAAACAATTGTGGTGGCACACACCTTTAATCCCAGCACTTGGGAGACAGAGGTAGAAGGAATGACCTTGAGTTCAAGGCCACCCTGAGACTACATACTGAATTCCAGGTCAGCTTTGGCTAGAGTGAGACCCTACCTTGAAAAACAAAACAACAACAAAAATTTAAAAATAATAAAAAAAATAATAAATTAGAGGGATAAGAATCTCATAGCCTCTAAGGTGTTTATAGCTCTCAAATTTGTGAAGTAATTGAGTTGGTTACCTTGACATTTGATATTATGGTTGGTCCAACAAAGTTACCATTTTCATAGCCCTTGACTTTAATTTTTCGTCCATCCAGAAGAATGGAGGCTCCCTCCTTTGTTCCACTATCAATCAGATTACAGACTCGTTCTTTGGCCTGGGGAGTAATTAAAGGGCCAAGGTCAGCTCCAGGTTGGTCTCCTATAAAGCAATAACAAAATTTTTAATTGTTTATTTATTTGTAAGCAGAGAGAGAAAGAGCGGGGGGGGGGGGGGGGGGGGGGGGAGCGGGAGGGAAGAAGGGAGAGTATGGGTACACCAGGGCCTCTAAGTCACTGCAAACAAATTCCAGATATATGCACCACTTTGTACATCTGGTTTACGTGGGTACTGGGAATTGAACCCAGGTACTTAGGCTCTGGAAGCAACCGCCTTAACTGTTGAGCCATCTCTCCGGTCCCTATCTAAGGCTTTTATTAATATCTATTATAACTGGTAACAAGAGATGAATTTGACAAGTACAGTTAGAGAAAGGTAAGAGACTATATATTATTATTCCCACTGAACAAAGCCCATGCCAAATCCAAGAATTTCCTTTCACAAATGCAAACTCTAATATAGGTTATTGATTACCTGCATTGACTCTCAGTTTTTTGGTGCGCTCTACCAGCTCTGGCAGCCACTTCTTAGCGTCTCCCACAAGGATTGCTGTTGACAGAGCCATGCAGCGTTGGCCAGCAGCTCCAAATGCAGCACCTACTAGCTGGTTCAGGGTGCTTTCCTTATTGGCATCTGGCATGACTACCCCATGGTTTTTGGCTCCCTAAAGAAATATACAAAAGTACATGGGTCTCCTTTAGTTAAATTTAGTTAAGCCATGAAATTAAGCAAAGCATCAGATTTCAAATGAGAGTTTTAGGAAAGGGATTAGAAAATTCATCCTTTGTTGTTTTGGGGACTAAGAGTTATCCTTTTTTTTTTCCTTTTAAGTTTTACAGTACTGGAAATTGAACCAAAGGTCTTATTAGACTGGCTGTTATAACCTCAGTGATAACCCTATCTTTATCACTTATTTATTTGTGTGTGAGAGGGAATCTTGTTTGTTTTTTGAGACAGTATCTCACTCTAGTCCAGGCTGACTTGGAACTCACTCTGAAGCCCACGATGGGCTTGAACTCACAGTAATCCTCCTGCCTCAGCCTCAGGTGCTAAGATTAAAGATATGCACCACCATCATGCCTAGACATGTCATTTAAAAAAAAATATTTTATTTATTCTTCATTTTCAAACAGAGAGAGAGAGAGAGAGAGAGAGAGCAGGGCCACCACCTTGTGGGTCTGGCTTATGTGGGTCTGGCTTATGTGGGTCCTGGGGAATTGAACCTGGGGCCTTAGGCACTGGAGGCAAGAGCCATCTCTCCAGCCCGACATGTCATTTTTTTGTCATTAAGTAAGGGCTAGAAGAGAATATAAAGAAAGAAAGTCTGGCTTTTACTTGTTGGAAGTCCAAAGAATTTAAGTAATATTCTCAGGAAGGAATGTGTCCTTTGTCACCAAGATAAGCTGTTTATGATAAAAGGTGATGACCAAAAGAATCTCACAAGGTTCAGGAACTAAGACCTTCATAATGAAGTGATAATTAAGAAACACTAGCCTCCATAGGATGAGTGGCTTGTCTTTTGAAGGGCTATTCTTAGTAATTTAAATGCATATAACCAAGTTTCAGGGGGGGGGGGAAGAAATAAGAAGTCACCATATTGGCTTGAACCCTCTTGCCATTTCTTGACCCTCTCTCGAAGATGTACTCTCCTGCCTGGTTGGATCCCACAAAGCTGATCGCTTTGATGTCCGGATGATCACAAATAAAATTTACAGCTTTAAGAAGAAAATAAATGATCAACAGAAAGAACAAATGACAATAGATCTGTTAAGATAGCAAATCTCCTATGTTATAAATGTTGTCATATCTTTGTTGTAAAGTTTTCTCTCTTCTTTTAAACTCTTTATAAATTTAACCTTTTCACTCTTGCCACCTAGTTACTATTCCAGAATTTCTTTTTTTTGTTTGTTTTTTCGAGGTAAGGTCTCACTCTAGCCCAGGCTGACCTGGAATTCACTATGTAGTCTCAGGGTGGCCTTGAACTCATGGTGATCCTCATACCTCTGCCTCCCAAGTGCTGGGATTAAAGGCATGTGCCACCGCGCCTGGCTTATTCCAGAATTTCTACTTCCAGCTCTCAAGGCTTCAATTTCTACTCCCCTCTAAAATAACAGCCTTTCAAAAATGTGACCTTTTCATTTTGTCCTTTAAGAATGTGTCCTATACAAAGGACTCTCAGATACTATTTTGCCTTTATAACAGAAGTGATACGGTATACTTTGTAAGTAAGAACTGGAGTCAGCCTTCCTGGATACATGCATCCTAAATTCCTAATTTCTAATAGTATTCCTTGGAGCAAATTGCTTAATTGTACTCTGCCTCGATTTTCTCATGTGTAAGATGAAAAATAGTATCTGCCTCAAATGGCTATTGTAAAGATTAATAGTAACCTTTATCTTTAATCTTACAGTATCAGGTCCTGCTGTCCCTCTGTGTAGGGCAAGAAGCACTGCTACTCCTCAGTCGTATTAGCACTCTCAGGTGGCAAGAGATAACAAACACTATCTTTAATTTTTTTTTTTTTTTTTTTGGTTTTTCGAGGTAGGGTCTCACTGTAGCCCAGGCTGACCTGGCATTCACTATGTAGTCTCAGGCTGGCCTTGAACTCATGGCAATCCTCCTACCTCAGCCTCCCGAGTGCTGGGATTAAAGCCACCACGCTGGCTACTATCTTTAAACAATGAGATTACCATCAGTAAATCCCTTCCTAAAGAATTTACACACTCTAGGGTACCCAACCATTAACCCATTGATTTCTTTGGGAGTCAGATTAAGTAGCCACACATAAGAGCAGTTACCTTCATGCTGTCCGTGGATGATGTTCAGTGTTCCATCAGGGGCACCAGAATCCTGAAGCAACTTAGCAAGAAGCATAGTTGCTCCAGGGACACGCTCTGATGGTTTCATTAGGAAAGTATTTCCACAAACCATGGCCATGGGAAACATCCAAAGAGGGATCATGGCAGGAAAATTAAATGGAGCAATGCCTGCACACACCCCCAGAGGCAGGCGATAGGAATAAAGGTCCATGTCTTTGGTGATGGATGGCATGGTCTCTCCCAGCATAAGGGATGTCACACTACAGGCATGCTCAACCACCTCTGGAACAGAGAAGAAGTCAAGTCACCAGCTCTCTACACTGAGCACTACTTAGCTTTATTAAACCCTATTCAACTGTGAGAACAGGGAGTGGCTCACACTAATGACAGAAGGGAGAAACGTGATTTGCCCTTCCACATAAAGAGGCTACACAAACTGAGATTCTCTGAATGGGAAAAACAAAGTGTGCAAGATAATTTTTAAGTTTTTTTAGAAAAGAATGCAAAAAATCAATTATACGTGCCTGACAAGTAATGCTATTTCTTTTTACACAAATAATTAAAATATTGCCAGGCATGTTGGCACACATAATCATAGCACTGGGAGGCTGAGACCAGCTTGGTCTACATAGTAAGTTCCAGGACAACCTGAGATACATAGTGAGGTGCTCTCTGAAAAAACAAAGTCAAAATGAAACAAAAAGAATTTTTATATGTTTATCAAAATATAAGGAAAGAAGTAACCTCCCCATTCTGGAATCTTTGTCTCCCATCTTTCCTTGATCTCTCCCAAAAGTCCCATGAGGGGCTCCGAGCTTACGAAGGCCTCGAAATACATCTCCTTCAGCATCAGCCAGGGTCTTCCCTTGTTCCAATGTGATTAATCTGGCAATTTCTTTCTAGAGAGAAATATACACATAAAAATTAATGCAAGGATGTTTGCTGGTTGTTGATATGCTTGCCTATAACCTATCTATATCTATCTGTCTATCTATCATCTGTCTGTCTATCTGTCTATCCATCCTATCTATTACCTATCATCTATCTATCTGGTACTGGGGATTGCTCCCAAGGTCTTTTTGTTCTTCTTATTGTCTTTCTTTCTCCCTAAAGACAGGTTCTCATGTAGTCCAGGTAACCTTGAACTTCTGATTTTCCTGCTTCTACCTCCCAAGTGCTGGGATTTACAGGCATGCACTACTATGTCTGACTCACCCAGGGTTCTACTCACATTAACTAAGCAGTTGCTCTACCACTTAGCTCTACCCTCAGCCCCAATTTTTCTCCTTTTAATTCTCAAGTAGCCAAGGAAGAATAAAAACTAAAGGAAAATCAGAATAAGAAGAGTCATGATTGGAGTTTTTGTTGCAGAGAAAGGGGAGGTAGCTGGAAAAGTAAGGAAGTGACTGTCACACTCCAAGCAACAGACTGGAAAATTACACTACTCAGATTTCTTACCAAGTTTTCTTTCTTTTTCCTAGTGTCTCTTACCAAGTTTTCTTTAATAAGTTGTTGATAGCGAAGCAGGACCTGCTGACGGCTTAAAATTGATGTGTCCGCCCATGCTGGAAATGCACGTTTGCAGGCAGCAACAGCTGCATCCATTTCAGCTTTGGTGGACTGAGGGACCCGGCCAATGACCTCATTAGTAGCCTGAAAAGAAGATACCCCACTTTGTCAGTGCCCCATCTTCTCTACAGTCACCTAGTCACAGCAGCGACACCATGCCCCCATGTTCCAAGAGTTCTAAGCTAATTAGTTTAAGCCTCAAGTTTTGCTTACTGGGTTGTGGATGTCAATCCATTTGTCACTTTTAGATTCAACAAATTTCCCATCAATAAAGAGCTTTACAGTTGGCTGGAAAAAAACAAACACAAAATGTATTAATTACTTTCTCTCCCTTTCACAAAGAGGATGGAATTCTAGTCTTTAGAAATGCTATAGCTAGGGTTGTGCTTAGTGGTTGAAGTGCTGGTTTGTAAATCCTAACAGCCCAGGTCCAATTCCCCCAGTGCCCATGTAAAGCCAGATACACAGGGTGGCACATGTATCTGGAGTTCATTTGCAGTGGCAGGAGGCCCTGGTGCACCCATTCTCTCTTTCCTCACAAATTAAAAAGAAAAGAAAAAAATGCTATGGCTAGGAAAGAAATACACAATATTCTTTTTTTTAAATTTTTTTAAAAAATATTTTCAAGCAGAGAGAGAGAGAGAGAGAGAGAGAGAGAGAGAGAGAGAGAGAGAGAGAGCGCACCAGAGCCACCACCTTGTGGGTCTGGCTTATGTGGGTCCTGGGGAATTGAACCCGGGGCCTTAGGCACTGGAGACAAGTGCCTTAACCGCTAAGCCATCTCTCCAGCCCTTTTTTTTTTTAATTTTTAAAATTTATTTGCAAGCAGAGAAAGATAGAAGAGAGAAGGACAGAATGGGCACACCAGGGGCGTCAACCACTGCAAATGGACTCCAGATGCATGCGCCACTTTGTGCATCTTGCTTTATATGGGTACTGGGGAATCAAACCCAGGTCTTTTGCAGGCAAGTACCTTAACTGCTGGCCCATCTCTCCAGCACTATACACACACACACACACACACACACACACACACACACACACACACATATATATACACACACACACACATATAATCATTCTACTGCCTCCCAAGTGCTGGGATTAAATGTGTGCATGCCCAGCTATAATTTTTGTTTGTTTGTTTTTAGAGGTAGGGTCTTGCTTTAGCACAGGCTGACCTGGAATTAATTATGTAGTCTCAGGGTGGCCTCAAATTCACAGCACTCAGGAGGCAAAGGTAGGAGGATTGTCGTAAGTTCAAGGCCACCCTGAGACTACATAGTGAATTCCAGGTCAGCCTGGACTAGATCGAGAGCCTACCTTGAAAAACCAAAAAAACTTAAAAAAAAAAAAGGTTGGGGCTGGAGAAATGGCTCAGTGGTTTAGGCACTTGCCTGCAAAGCCTAGAGACCTGGGTTCAATTCCCCAGTACCCACATAAAGCCAGATACAAAGAGGTACATGCATCTGGAGTTTATTTGCTGTGGCTGGATGCCCTGGAGCACCAATTCTGTCTGTCTGTCTCTCTTCACTCTGTCTCTCTCCTTGCAAATAAAAAAAAATTTTTTTAAAAAGGTCTAACCCTCTAGTAGCCATGTTTGTACCTTTTGGTACAAACCTTAGGCCTGCAAAGCCTAAGGACACAAGTTCGATTCCCTAGTACCCATGTAAAGCAAGATGCACAAAGTGGCTCATGTATCTGGAGCCTTTTTGCAGTGACTGGAGGAAAATTTCACAAATTACACTAGATTCCTTCTCAGCAGTCAATCTTTAGTGCCAAATGTACTCACCACTGAAGATGAGGAGAAGGAGGATGCTGGATACCAGGTGGAATTTATTTTGGGAGAAACCTGTGGGATAACAATGATTTCATAAATCACAGCAGAAACATATTTAAAACTTAGTAAATGGCTACTATAATGCTAAATATTATATTAGTTGCTCTATATGAAAAAGGGATTTGGTGTTTGGTTTCAAGGGACAGACAGTCTTTTGTTTTGTTTTGTTTTGTTTTGTGACAGGGTCTCAATCTGTAGTCCAGGATGTTTTAGAACTCAATATATAATTTGGGATGTGTCAAAACAAGGGGAATCCTCCCACTTCAGTCTCCCTAATGCTGGGGTTACAGGTGCAAGCCACACTTGGCTTAAGACCATAAAGCCCTTATTGTATATTTTAAGTTTATTTGGAGGAAGACAAGACTGAGACCTGACTGCTTATGTCCTCCCTCCCATTGTCAGTGGTCAGGATCAAACTCAGGCTCTTGCATATATTAGGCAAGTATTCTAGCACTAACTGAGCCACATCTTAAACTCTGATTATAATTCCTTTTTAAAAGACATGTGGTGGCGAATGCCTTTAATTCCAGGCAGAGGCAGGAGGACTGCCTTAAGTATGAGTCTACATAGCAGGTTCCAGGCTAGCCAGGGTTATGTACCAAGACAGACAGACAGACAGACAGACAGACAGACAGACAGACACACACACACACACACACACACACACACACACACACACATACACACACACATACACATCTTACATGAAACTAGGAGACACAGAAAATTGTGAGAACAATAAATTGTAATGATCATGCCCTAGATGGGCTCTGTCATGCTTTTACCCACCATGATGAAACTTCCTCACAAAACTGTAAGCCTGAAATAAATGCTTTCCTCCCATTATCTGTTTCTGGTAGGTGAGAAAGTAACTGCTATAATACCTCATATAAAAAATATGTTATGCGCTGGAGAGAGAGATGGCTCAGCAGTAAAGGTATTTGCCTGGAAAGCCTAACAACCTTGGTTCAATTCCCCAGTATCCATGTAAAGACAGATGCACAAAGTGGCACATGCTTCTGGAGTTCATTTGCAGTGGATGGAAGCCCTGGCACAACCATTCTTTCTCTCTCCTTGCAAATAAATGAATAAATAAAAAATCAATTTTAAAAAATTTGTTGTGAGGGCTGAAGAGATGGCTTAGTGGTTAAGGCGTTTACCTGCAATGCAGAAGGACCCGAGTTCAATTCCCCAGTGCCCATATAAAGCCAGATGCGCAAGAGGGTGCATGTGTCTGGAGTTCATTTGCAGTGGCTGGAGGCCCTGGTGCGCCCACTCTCTCTCTGTCTGCCTCTTTCTCTCTCTCTCTTAAATAAATAAAATAATTTTTTTTTAAAAAAAAGAAAAAAAAGTGTTGTGAGCTGGATGTGGTGGTGCACACCTTTAATCCCCAGCACTGGGGAAGCAGAGATAGGAGGATCACTGTGAGTTTGAGGCCACCTGAGACAATATAGTGAACTCCAAGTCAGGCTGCGCTAGAGTGAGACCCTACCTTGAAAAAAACAAAAAGAAAAAAGTGTTGTGGGCTAGAGATAACTCAGCAGGCAAAGTGCAGTGGCTGGAGGCCCTGGTGTGCCCATTCTCTGTCTCTTCTCTACCTCTCTCTGCTTACAAATAAACGAATAATAATAATAATAATAATAATAATAAAAAGCCATACCTGCTGAGCATGGTTAGCACACACATTTAGTCCCAACACTTGGGAGGCAGAGGTAGGAGGATCACCATGAGTTTGAGAACATCTTGGGACTACATAGTAATTTCAAGTCAGCCTGGGCTAGAGCGAGACCCTACCTCGAAAAACTGAAAAATAAAAATTAGTCATACCTTTCTATCTTTGGTTCTGGCCAGCCTTTTTGTTTCCACCTCCACATAGTAACCAAGCTAAAAATTGATTCCTTATAGGGACCCAACACTATGTCTAAGAGAGTGGAGAAGACAGTTGTTGGACCTGTAGATCCCTATTTCCAGCATTCTAGAATTCCCATGGTGGTTATCTTTTCATCAAGGGGATGATTAAAACCAATTATAGAAATATATCAATTAAGCCAGCACTAGTTCCTTCACCTTAAACGTGGTTACACAGAATGGGATGTTTCCCAATGGCCTATTAATTCAATTCCAAATCAAAGGGGATGAGCTGAGGAGATGGCTCAATGGATGAAGTGTTTGCCACACAAGCATGAAGAGCTGAGTTTAGGTTCCTAACACCCATGTAAAATGCTGGGTGTGGTGATGCATGCCTATAATCCATTTAGGGAGGCAGAGATGGGAGAATCCCTGGGGTCTGCTAGCTACTTTGACTAGTCCAAAAGGTGAGCTCTGGATTTAGCGAGAGATTTTGTCTCAAAAACTAAGGCAGAGGGGCTGGAGAGATGGCTCAGAGGTTAAGGCACTTGCCTCCAGTGCCTAAGGCCCCAGGTTCAATTCCCCAGGTCCCACATAAGCCAGACCCACAAGGTGGTGGCCCTGCGCTCTCTCTCTCTCTCTCTCTCTCTCTCTCTCTCTCTCTCTCTCTACTTGAAAATGAATAAATAAAATATTAAAAAAAAAAAAAAACTAAGGCAGAGTTGGGGAGATGGCTCGGTGGTTAAAGGTACTTGCTTGGAAAGTCAGCCAGCCAGAGTTACATTCCCTACCAACCTATGACTGCATCTGGAGTTTGCAATGGAAAGAGAACTGACATGCCCATTCCTGTTCTTTCGGTCTCTCTCCTCACAAATAACTAGGTGAAAAATACTTTAAAAAAAAAAAAAGTAAGGTGGAGGGGCCTGGGGAGATGCCTCACATATACATTATTAATTAATATTAATTAATTAATGACCCACAAGGTGGTGGCCCTGGTGCTCTCTCTCTCTCTCTCTCTCTCTCTCTCTCTGCTTAATAAAGAAAAAAAAAGATACCCTATCTTGACCCATGGCTTCCACATCCACATGCATACATGTGCAAGTTTATCCACACACATGCACCCAAATACATATGAACATGCATACACACATATGCATGTCACACACACACACATGCAAAAATGTCTAAGGGAGCTGGGCGTTGTGGTACACACCTTTAATACCATTATTCAGGAGGCAGAGGTAGGAGATCGCTGTGAATTGGAGGCCACCCAGAGACAGTCAATTCCATGTCAGTCTGGGCTAGAGAAAGACCCTACCTTGATACACCAAAAGAAAAAAAAAAAAGACATGCAAAAAATGTTTGAAAGGAAGAGATATACAGCCCTTCCTAGTTAAGCTTTCCCTTTCTAATTCTCTTCCTCTTCCTAACAATGAGAGAAAAACAATCATAGATACTAGGATTGATATTTTCAAATCTTGGATGATTATGTGTGGATGATTCCAACTAAAGGCCTTTTGATGCTAGGAATAACAAAACCATTATTTGTTCAATGTATTAGTGATATTCAATATCTAGGATGGATTGCTCCTGACTTATGCCAGAGAGATGGCTCAGCATTTAAGAGTGCTTCCTGGGCAAGCATAAAGGCCCGAGGGGCCTGAAACACTGAGATCAATTCCCTAAAACCCATGTGAATAGCTAAGCATGGCCACACATGTCTGTAACCCCAGTCCTATGGGGAGAAGAAACCAGAGAATCAGTGGGTCTTGTGAAACTACCAAAGCTTCAGAATCAATGAAGAGACTGTCTCAAGTTAACAAGTACATGAGCAATAGAGGTGACACCCTATGTTCTCTGGCCTCCATGCATGCACACAGAAAATAATGCATCTGCACAACATGTGCATACATCCCCTCCTGTGGTTCTCGCCTCCACAGGCGCCTTGGGCCTGTCTTTCAGAATGGTTTGCTACTAAGTGGGACATGAAGCCAGGAATATATCGGGCAACTCCTAATGGCACTAATGGCTTTGCGATTCTAAAGTCTGGCCTTGGTTACCCTCAGGATGGAATGGCAGATAAACTCCATAATTTCCTTGCATACAGAAGAAGAGGTAAACTTTCCATAACTCTGCTAATTTACCTGTGTTACAGCATCACTGGACTCATACTGTTTTCCATTGTTGTGATCATTTACCTTCCATTCTGACCCCACCTGCCAAACTACATGTCCTTTGGCATATAGAAACTCCTGCTAAATATGCTTGAAAGGCTTTAAATAACATTAGAGTGAGAACCTACCTTTTTTCATTTTCCAAGACATACTCATTAGTAGTATTGCTGAAGAAACTATCCTATGAGTTTTGCTTTCTGGATGTTTATTTATACCTATTCCCTTTACCTGGAATTCCTTCTCTCCTTGGCTAATGACCTGCTAGTCTTGCAACACTTAGGCCTAGAGGCAGCCCTTTTCCTGAATGGTACAGAGTTTGGAGCTCTTTCCCTGTGTCCCTGCAGTACTCAAAGGACCCCTATTATCTAGCACTTAGAATTGCATTATTATAGGGGAGCTTCCAGTGAGTATTTTTAAAGGTTTTTGACAGAATAAATAAGAAAGAGATGCCAACATTTAAGCCCTAAATTCTGAACTCCCTCAACTATTAACTGGGTAATCTTGGGTGACCCTACACTCAGTGTCAAAGCCTCTTCCTGCTGCATATGAACTCCAGACCCACGCACCATACCACTTTGTGTGTTTAGTTTTACATGGGTACTGGCGAACTGAACCTGGACCAGCAGGCCATTCAAACCACCTCATTCCCTTTACTTGCTTCCTTCCCTCATACCATCCCTTCTCAGACTTGTTTAGAACTGGTTGGTCTCAAGGAATTTTCCTGCCTCAGCTTCCCCAGTAGCTGTAACTCCATGCAGGAGTGACCATGTACACTTAGACCACTCTTTACGTAGTTTCAGGTTACATCAACTCCTAGTTGACCTGGCCTTTTCCAGGTCAGTTCAAAGGCTTCTTCTAATGAAAAGAAAAATAGCATTGTTTTCCAAAATAATGTATATGGGAAGAGAGATTTTACTTGATGTAAAGGACAAAATGATAAGGGAAGAGGTGAAGGAAAAAAAGGCCAGTTTTAGTAACAAATTTCAAGCAGTTGGTAATGGGTTGAAACTGTTTCCCTGCTGGTAGAAAATGGCCAGAACAGAACTAGGATCACAGCAGGAAAGGTCTCTTGCTCCTGCAGGATGCAAACAAACTTCAGATACATGCAGTTTAACTTTATGTGGGCAGCTGGGGAATTGAATCTGGGCCATAGGCTTTACAAATAAGCACCTTTAATCACTAAACCATGTCCCCAGCACCTAGGTTTATGAATCTTTTTTGTTTGTTTTGTTTTGAAGGAGGGTCTAGCCCTAGCCCAGGGTGGTCTGGAACTCATGTGCCATCCTCATACTTCTGCCTCCTGAGTTGCTTGGATTCAAGGTGTGTGCCGCCACACCTGGCTCAGGTTTATGAATCTTGCATAAAAGAAATCTTGCTTCTTATTCTAAGTCCTTGCCAAGTTGTGAACAATATGAATACGAATGTGAACAGAGCTGGGCATCATGGGAATGCAACCCTGCAACCTATCTTCAGACTGGCTTCAGAAGGGTCCCAATCTGGTAGGGTGGAGAGGTAAGTGGAATTTGGAACTTCTTGCAAGATGTTTATCCCCTTGAATGAATGTGAGTCCTTACTTACCTCCACCAACGTGAACACTGTTTAACTTCTTTGAGAAAGTTTAACAAACTTAACTCAGAGCTTGTGAAAAATACAAAGCCATAAACAGTTGGAGAAAACAGTTAACAAGTGCCTTGCCCTTAGTGAAAACCCGGTGTGTACTTCTGGGAGATTCAAAGTTCACCCGCTGACCCTCGCTGGTTCGTGTACCTCGAGCCCCCTTCCCCCTTCCTCGGGATTATGAACAGAGGCTGGGTGGGGGAAGGGAGCAAGCTGGACGCTCCTGGCAGGGGCAAGTGCTGGAAGGCCAGAGAGGGGCGTTTCTGGGGAGGAGAGGTGGCTGGTGCAGAGGTGAAAGGAAAGATTGTGGGAGGTCCGAGAGCGGGAGCAGGGACCAAGCATGACTGGCTTCGGGATATCACAGCCCGAAGAAGCTCAGGAGGCTCTGGATCCAGAGAGGGTAGGGGTAGGGGTGGGACCTGGAAACCAAAGGTCCGCAGAGAAGGGGCTGGGCCCCAAAGTCGTCCCGCAGGAGCATGCTTAGAGAGGGGCGGAAAGGATGCATTCCTAGCTTCGTGCTCTCTCGGCGCCACCCTCACTCGCCTGCACGATCCGAGTCCGCACTGCCGACGCCGCCGCCATCACCGCCGCCATGGCTTTGGGTCGCTTCTCCCAGACTCCGCGAACCTCGGGAGGCCCGTGCCTCCACCAGCAGCACTACCGCCAGGCCTCGCCCTCCAGACGACCGGAGCTCCTCATTGGAAAAGAGGCCATTTCCTCTACCCAATCACATGTCCAGAACTCTGACTCCACCCATCTCTGGTAAACCTGAGGACATGTGATTGGTCACAAGTAGAAGCTATTCCCGCCCCCTCCACCTCAGCTAGTTTTACTGGTGGAGCTCGGGAGACGCCTCTGGCTCGGGGTACTGTATATTAAACACACGGGGGATACGCCCCCTAACCGAGAACCTTGATTGGCTACAGGCAGGACCGAAGTTCCACCCTCTTGATTGAGGAAAGTAAATAAGGCCCCTGAAGAGTTTTGTAGCCGCTCAACAACCGCGCGACCTGGTGGGGGTGGCTGACGTCGACAGGGGGCGGGGATTATGCAAATAGCACCCAATGGGGCGGAGGAGAGCAAGATCAGGTTTCAGCTGAGGATAGGCTATCTCCGTAAGGGGGCGTGGCTTACGGATCCCCGCTTTCCCGCCGTCGGTTGGTCCCGTCACGTGACATGGGTTGGAAGATGGCGTCCCCCACAGATGGTAAGAGCCGGCTTAGCAATTTTTCTTGGCCTTGCAAATGTCTTTTGTTTCTCCGAGGACTTCCTACTCTCCGCCCGCCCCTTACGTTTACCCGTCTCCCGCGGACTCCTTGCCCTTTCACGGCTTGTGTTTTTGGGGCGTGTCTGCGTCTCCGGCGCCACCCCGTCTCCCCGCCGGGTGCCGGGTCGCTGTCTGTCGGGGCAGCCGTGAGCCTCGGAGCGGCCCGGCGGGCCTCGCGGACTCCGGTGTGGAGCCCCGAGCCGTGGCCCTGGCAGCCGGGCCCGCGGGACCTCGTGCGCGTCGCTACCCCGCAAGCGCGGTGCGGGTGGTCCCGGCGCTTTGCGGGCAGCTCTGCGGGGTATTTGGGACGGTCATCTCTTCTGTTACTCAGAAAGTCCGCGTCTCCGTCCTCCGGCTGTCCCGATGAGTCCTAGAGCTTTACACGGCACTTGCTGAGCAGTTGGCCTTTCGTTAACATTTCCCAAAAGAATGATTAGTGTATCACATAAATATGTTTCTTGATTTTTTTCTTTAATTTTAATTTTTGCTGTGTAGCCCAGGCTGGCCTGGAACTTCCCTACCTGTACTTCCAGTGTGCGGGAATTACAGGTCTGCAGCATTACACCTGGCTGATGACTTGTTTTTAAAGTTTTAGTTTTAACTGAGTCTCAGGCTTTGAGCAAAGGTACGCTATGAAAGAGATTGTGGATGCACAGAATCAGACGATTTTGCTGTCTGGGTACTTTTTATTTATTTTTACTAAAATGTCCTTTTCTTGTCAGGAATAAAAGGACATAAAGAACGACAGCAGAGTTTTTGGTTTAAGAGTGGGGGTTCATGGTAGCACAATATCTTAAGATGAAGATTAGGAAAGTGTGGCTTCCTCATTTTAAAATTTATTTTTATTATTTATTTGCAAGGGGAAAGAGAGAGAGAGAGAGAGAGAGAGAGAGAGAGAGAGAGAGAGAGCGCCACTGCAATGAACTCCACATGCCTGCACCACTTTGTGCAGCTGGCTTTACATGGGTATTGGGGAATCGAACCAGGGTCATTAGGCTTTGCAGGCAAGGGCCTTAACCAGCTAGCACTCTTTCCAGCGTGGAAGTGTGGTTTAAAACATGTTTGGTGTTTTTAAAAAATATTTATTTATTTGAGAAGAGAGTGAGAAAGAGGCAGAGAGAAAGAGAATGGGCATGCCAGGGCCTCCAGCCACTGCAAAAGAACTCCAGACACATGTGCCACCTGTGCATCTGGCTTTATGTGGGTACTGGGGAATCGAATTCAGGTGCTTCTGCTTTGCAGGCAAATACTTTAACTGCTGAGCCATCTCTGCAGCCCTTGTTTTGTTTTGTTTGTTTTATTTTATTTTTTAAAAAATATTTTATTCATTTTCAAGCAGAGAGAGAGAGAGAGAGAGAGAGAGAGAGAGAGAGAGAGAGAGAGAGAGAGAAGCAGGGCCACTGCCTTATGGTTCTGGCTTATGTGGGTCCTGGGGAATTGAACCCAGGGCCTTAGGCACTAGAGGCAAGTGCCTTAACCATTGAGCCATTTCTCCAGCCCTGCTTATTTTAAAGTATTTATTTATTTGCAAACACACAGAGGTAGAAGAGACAGAGAGAACATGCATGCCAGGGTCTCCAGATGCTGCAAACAGACTCCAGATGCATGTGACACTTTGTGCACCTGGCTTTACATTGATCCTGGGAATTCAAACCCAGGTGGTTAGCCTTTTCAGTCAAGTACCTTAACCACTGGGCCATCTCTCCAGCCCTTTTTTTCTTTATTTATTTGTAAGCAGAGAGAAACAGACACAGAGTGAGTGTGCCAGGACCTCTAGCCACTGCAAGCACATTCCAGATGCATGCATCATTTTATGCATCTAGCTTTACATGGGTAGTGGGGAATCAAACTCAGGTTGTTGGGTTTTGTAGGCAAGCCAGCCTTTTCTTTCTTTCTTTCTTTTTTTTTTTAATTCAAGGTCTCTCACTCTAGTCTGGGCTGACCTGGCACTCACTCTGTAGCCCCCAAAAATTGGCTTCAAACTCATAGGTGTTCTCCTATCTCTGTCTCCTGAATGCTGGGATTAAAGGCGTGCGCCACCACACCCAGCTTGTTTTGTTTTTAATAATGATGGGTTTCATGATGGGTTTTCCCACGTGAGAAAGACATCAAATAGCCTCTTAGATATAGAATTGAAATTCATGAGGAAGGTTGGAAAAAAGGAAGGTTGAGACTGGAAATATATATGTGGAGACATTGGTATATAATATCATGGTAAAGGTTGTGGTAGAGAGTAGAGCAGCATAGGATGGGGCCAGAGTGGAGGAGTCATTGACTAGAAGAAGCAGCGTAATAGGTTCCTAGAAAAGAGAAATATCTGCTGGATGTAGCAACATAGATAACCTTGAAAGCAGCAGTTTCCATGTATGTAAGTATAATTACTTTTCTTTGAAAAGAGCCTGTTATGAGAAAGACACAGCAAGACAGACTACTGTCATGGGGTTAAGGGAGAGATTTTATTTTAAAGAATAATTCTAAAGCAGGCTTACTTATTTATGCCCTTGTCAAAGCAATAGAAGATGGCATCCAGAGTCTTAGTAGAGATTATTTTTCATGGCAACAGGGACTGGATGTTAACTATTGAAGAAAGAGTATGAATGAAGACTTAGATGAGTTTGTTGACACTTTTTTTTAAAAAAATTATTTGAAAAAGAGAAAGAGACACAGAGAGAATGAGAATGAATACGGGTGTGCCAGGGGCCTTTAACCACTGCAAGCAAACAAACTCCATAAGCATGTTCCACTTGATACATCTGGTTTCACATGGGCACTGGAGAACTGAATTCGGGTCGTTAGGCGTTGCAGGCAAGCACCTTAACAACTAAGCCATTTCTCTAGCCCTTTTTTTATTTTTATTTTTTTGAGACCAGGTCTTGATATGTGATCCAGGTTGCCCAGAACTCTCAATCCTCCTGCCTTAGCCTTTCTAGTATTGGGATTACAAGTGTGGGAAATAAGATGTTTTTTGTTTGTTTGTTTTTTGGTTTTTTTTTCATGGTTTGGACTAGTAAGGTTTGTTGAGGGAGAATAATTTATTTTATTACATCATGGTTCAGTAGCAGCAATAATTACAGAATGTTGATTTCTAAACTTCCAGTCAAGAGTTTCTATTGAGACTAAAATATAATAAAATCTAAATTAATATGTTTCATTATGTCTTTTTTTTTTAATATTTTTTATTTATTTATTTGAGAGAGAGAGAGAGAGAGAGAGAGAGAGAGAGAGAGAGAGAGAGAGAGAGAGAGAATACACCAGGGCCACCACCTTGTGGGTCCGGCTTATGTGGGTCCTGGGGAATTGAACCCCGGGGCCTTAGGCACTGGAGGCAAGTGCCTTAACCGCTGAGCCATCTCTCCAGCCTCATGTCTTGTCTCATCTGGGTGTTTTGTTCTAGGGACAGATTTGGAAACATCTTTGCTAAGTTTTGAAAAACTTGACCGGGCCTCACCAGATCTGTGGCCAGAACAATGTAAGTTTTTGCTGCGTGTGTTTGCGTGTATGGGCACATACCTGTGGTGCATGTGTGAAGAAGGTCAGATGGTAACCTTGGGGTGTTTGTCCTCTGTTTCTGCCTTCTTTTTATTTATTTTATTTTTTGAGGTAGGGTCTCACTTTAGCCCCAGGCTGACCTAGAATTTACTATGTATTCTCAGGCTGACCTTGAATTCACTATGTAGTCTCAGCGAATCCTCCTACCTCTGTTTCCCAAGTGCTGGGATTAAAGGTGTGTTCGCCACCATGCTCAGATATAACAAGTTTTTTTTTTTTTTTTTTTTTTGTTTTTTGTTTTTTGGAGGTAAGGTCTCACTCTAGCCCAGGCTGACCTGGAAAACTATTTTATGTGTGTGCACGTATGCATGTTTGTGAGTGTGAGTGCCATGGTGTGTCTTGGAGGTCAGAGGATAACTTTTGGGTTAGTCCCCTTCTTTCCCACCTCATTTTGAGGCAGGGTCTGTCGGGATTCTTGTTCTTGATAATTTCTTTTGCTGTGCTCACCACAGGTTTCCCAAAATTTCTCCTGTATCCACTTCTCATCTTGCCATCAGTGTGAGGATTACAGAAACCTGTCAGGGTTTTTGGCTTTTTTATGTTAATTCTGAGGATTGAAGTTGGTTATTCTGGCAAGCACTTTATTCACTGAGACATCTTCCCAGCCCAAATTTGTTCTGATTTTTATGTTACAGCTTATTATGATTATCCTTGCATATTATCTGCATATATAGAAGAGGATGACTGTGTATTAGACTTCCTATTTTCTCACATATGAGCCAATATTTGATGTTAATAACCTTTGTTATTTTTAATTTGCATTTTTTCATTAGTGAGGCTAAACATTAATTCACTTTAAACTTTTCTGCTTTTTTTTGCCGGGCGTGGTGGCGCACACCTTTAATCCCAGCACTTGGGAGGCAGAGGTAGGAGGATTTCCATGAGTTCACGGCCACCCTGAGACTACATAGTGAAGTCCAGGTCAGCCTGGGCTAGAGTGAGACCCTACCTCGAGAAATCAAAAAAAAAAAAACTTTTCTGCTTTTTAATATGATTTACTTTGAATAAAGATTTCTCATTTGAATAAATAATTAGATTGACAGAGCAGCATAACTGAAAAGAAAAATTATTGTGTCTAATTCTTTGCAGTCCTGGGGCTTAATCCTAGGGTTTTATGCATTCTTCAACTGGACTGCATCCCCATCCCTTAATAGCAAGTTAAAATTTTCTGATATCTCACCATTCTCCTAACCAACTTCTGGTCTTCTCCCCATCCTCCCAGGTAGAGTCTCACTCAAACCCAGGCTGACCTGGATTTCACTGTGTTTGAGGCTAGCCTTGAACTCACAGTGATCCTCCTACCTCTGCCTCCCAAGTGCTGGGACTAAAGGCATGTGCCACCACACCCATCTTTCTTTCTTTCTAAATTTTTTTTTTGTTGTTGTTGTTTTGTCTTTTCAAGGTAGGGTCTCAATCTAGCCCAGGCTGACCTGGAATTCACTATGTAGTTTCAGGGTGGCCTTGAACTCATAGAAATCCTCCTACCTCTGCCTCCCAATTGCTGGGATTAAAGATGTACACCACCACACCCAGCTTTAATCAATTTTTAAAATTTATTTTAAAAATTTATTTGCAAGCAGAGGAAGACAGAGAGAGAGAATGGGCACTCTAGGGCCTCCAGCCACTTCAAATGAACTCCAGATTCATACACTACTTTATGCATCTGGCACTGGGGAATCCATTTAAGGTTACTCTGCAGGCAAGTGTCTTAACCGCAGAGGCATCTCTCCAGTCCCAAGACTGTTTTCTTAATATTTGAATCCTCTATGCTTGAACACGCAAATGTTTCTTGAATGGATAACATTGTTTTTATTTTTCCTGTTTAGTACCAGGTGTTGCTGAATTTGCAGCTTCTTTCAAAAGTGTGAGTAATGCTTACTTATATCTATTGTAGTTTATCTAAAGTTTTGCTCAAATCCTTTATTTTCAAATGTCACGGGTTTCTAATTATTTTGTAACTGTAGCTGGTTAAATCTGTTTATATCATGTTAAATTGATAATACTTTTTCTCTGTTGAATTGCTCTATTTGACATTCTAGCCTTTGTCAACCTTTCCTCAGCTAGAAAATTTTAAGAGAAGGTAACTGATGATGGCAGAGACAGTGAATCCCTGGAACAAACTGACTATACTAGCTGGATTGGAGAGCTCTGGGCTTAGCTAAGAGGCCCTTCCTTAGTGAAATAAGGTATTTGAAATACTTGCTTAGTGTTACTTGCTGTAACACTACTGGTGGTTTTGTTGTTGTTTGGTTGGTTGTTTTTTTTCCCCCAACTATAATTTTGAAACTTTTTCTTGTGTATGTGATGGCATTATGGCTTTAATTTACAACTCCTTAGTGGATTTTTGGATTTCTCTGTGCTCCATTGGAAACCTGTGTTACCAGGCTAGAGAGATGGCTCAGCTGTTAAAGGTGCTTGCTTGCAAATCCTTATTATGGCCTGGGTTTGATTCTCTAGTGCCCATGTAATGTTGGATACACCAAGTGGTGCAACGGGTTTGGAGTTTGTTTGCAATGGCAGGAGGCCCTGGTGTGCCCGTACTAATCTCTCTGTTTGCCTCTTTCTGTCTGTCTCCCAATAAATAAGTAAAAATATTAAAAGAAAGAAGAGAGACCTGTGTTACCAAAATCAGCTGGCTGGGATTCTTTTGCCCTACTCAGATAGGAATTGTGGGAAGGTTAGGAGAAAAGCTCTTCAAGTGCTAATCTTTGACAACTTTTTTATCTCTGGTCATTTGACAGCATCAAGTAGTGGGAGCAGGCAGGCAGGAGGGGCAGCCGATGGTGGCTTGTAGTGTTAAAGCTCTTACATAAGGGCTGGAGAGATGGCTCAGTGGTTGAGGCACTTGCCTCCAGTGCCTAAGGCCCTGGTTCAATTCCCCAGGACCCACATATGCCAGACCCACGAGGTGGTGTGCTCGCTCTCTCTCTCTCTCTCTCTCTCTCTCTCTCTCTCTCTCTCTCTCTCTCTCTCTCCCTCTCTCTCTGCTTGAAAAATCAATAAATAAAATATATATTTAAAAAAAGCTCTTACATAAGCCTGAGATTATGGGACCCTTAGCTCTACAAGTGTTAGAATTCTTGTGTAGGCCTAGGAAGCTGGGGTCCATAGTACTTAGAAGCAGCTGGTGTCCAGGTATCAGGATTCTTAACCCTTGATAGAGGCCATTGTTTCAGTTCCTGGCCAGGGAGTTTCTGAAACTTTTTGACAGTCAGGCTTGGCAGCTCCTTTCCAGTGCTCAGGGCCTGCAATTTCTCTTATCTTTCTTTAGTCTTAGATTTTCATCCTCTTTACTTCCGCCATGCTAAATTCTCTTGAATTGTTCACTGCCTTTTGTTGTAGCTCCTGTTGCTCTTTCGCAGCTGCTTACTGCTAGCTGCACTTCTTCAGTTGTCAAGCAGCTGGCTGCTTTGCTGAGGTTGCTGCCGCCACTCTGCTCTTTCTGTCACTTTGCTGCTGTGCTGTTTCTGCTGCTGCTTTCTTTGTGGTGCCAGCTTACCCTGCAATACTAAAAGTAGGCCAGAAATGACCATTTCAGTAACCTAAAGCCAATCTCTGTGCCAGTAAGTTAAACTTGTCTTGAGTTTTTTCCAACTTTAAATCTTAAATTCTCAGTTCCATATCTTTAGTCAAGCACATCAGTCCATTACTTAAATTCAACCTTGATTTAGATCTCTGGGCATGGTCAGTAGAACCCATCCAACTTTTTTTCCAGTGACACAGTTCCAATAAAGTTCTCTGTAGTCTCTCCTTCCCCTTAGAAAGTTCATAAACCAAGCCTCCAAATGCAATTCTTTCTGTATTTAGCATTTTCAAATTACCACTAGAATAGTCCATAAAACTTGGCTTACCACTCTGGAAGGCACCTTTAGTTGCAATCACCAAATCCATGTCCATTCCTCCAGTACACAAGTTCCAGAAGACCAAAATCTACACGGTCAGATTCATCTCAGCAATATCACTACAGTCTCTGGTACCAAAACAGGCTTAGTCAGCCACACACTGGTGGGATGAACCTCCAAATCAGGTGCAGTTATGGGAGGAAGAGATTCGTTGAAATTAAAGATCTAGGGGAAGTTCCACAATGACAAAAGAAGCTGGCCTCCTTTCACAGGTCCAAAAACACACACAGAGCCTTTACCATCACCTCACACACCACCAAACAGTTGGGTTTGGGGAGGAAGAGAAGAGATTTCTTTCCCCTTTATATAGCCTTAGGGGTAGGTTTTACAACAAGTTCTCAGACTTGTTGACTTTCTGAGTCTCTAGAATTTCCTTCCTGCACTGCCCTCCCAGGAAGGAATGTTTGTTTCTAGCTAATATGACTTCCTGTATCCCCTGAACCTCCTTTCTCTCTTCAATTCAGAAGAAATCTGCTACCTAACACTCAATATTACTGTGGTTTGCTAATAGGTCAAGTTGACAACAAAACCATCACACTGTTCTCTATTTTTCTACCTCTTTGTTTCTCCCTGTTTGCAAATAAATAAAATATTAAAAAAAAACCAAAAAGAATGGGCTATCTTTGTTTACTTGCAAAAATTAGAACATAATTTAAAATGTTACAATTTTACAATTTTCCATTTCATTCTTTTCATTTGAGCTGAGGGTTTTCTCACTTCTTATTGTTCTTCTGCCAGAGAATGTTATTGATTATTGTTTCAAACATATGTTTTCTAACAGCCTATCACTAGTTCTCCACCGAAATGGATGGCTGAAATAGAACGTGATGACATCGACATGTTGAAAGGTAAGTAATTGCTTTATTTATTTATTTATTTATTTTGGGGGGGGGTTTCGAGGTAGGGTCTCGCTCTAGTCCAGGCTGATCTGGAATTCACTATGTAATCTCAGGGTGGCCTTGAACTCTTGGCAATCCTCCTACCTCTGCCTCCCGAGTGCTGGGATTAAAGGCATGCGCCACCATGCCCGGTTTATTTATGGTTTTTTAAAGTTAGGGTTTCGGTCCAGCCCTGGAATTTACCATGTAGTCTCGGTAGCCTAGAAGTCAGGGTGATCCTCTTGCCTCTGCCTCCAGAGTGCTGGGATTAAAGTATTTTTATTTATTTATTTGCAAGCAGAGAGAGATAGGGAAGAGGGACAGACAGTGAGAATAGGCATGCTAGGGCCTCTAGCCACTGCAAACTTCCAGATGCATGCGCCAATTTGTGCATTTAGCTTTATATGAGTATTGGGGAATCGAACCCAGGTTTTTAGGCTTTGCAAGCAAATGCCTTAACTGCTGAGCCATCTCTGCAGCCCTCTGTCTTTCTTTTAAATGTGGTGGTGTAGTTACCTTCTCATTGCTGGGACAAAATACATCTTATTCACACCATCTCATGTGGTCTAACTATGTTGTTTGTCCATGAACTCAAGTGATCCTCTTTTCTCAGTCTCCTGTATTATCTAGGAATACAAGCATGGATTGTCCTGGAACTATTGCTGTTACATTTACGTTCCTACACAAACCATCTTTCCTAGTTTTCTCTTTTACTTTCGAGTGTTTTTGGCTTCATACTGCCTACTTAACCATCCACCTTCATAGTTCTTCATGACTGACTAGAATGCCTTTCCCTATGTAGAAGTCCTGCCAATTCAAGATAGTCACAATGAATTTTTCTACTGTTAACCATTTTAATATTAATTTAACTTTGTATAATGTTTTCAGGCAACAAAAACTCAATTTCATAGAGGCCCTGTTAGGTTCAGAGGTTATTAGCTAACCAAAATACCAAGATTTTTTATTTATTTATTTTTAATATATTTTTTATTTGAGAGAGAGAGAGAGAAAGAGGCAGACAGAGAGAGAGACAGAGAATGGGCATGCCAGGGCCTCCAGCCCTCTTGTGCATCTGGCTTTACATGGGCACTGGGGAATCGAACTCAGGTCCTTCTGCATTGCAGGCAAACGCCTTAACTGCTAAGCCATCTCTTCAGCCCAAGATTTTTTAGAAAGTG
>PVHP010021787.1:0-20103 GCA_004024765.1 Zapus hudsonius | reverse complement strand
ATGCTTGCACTATGCCACCTGCTTTTTGTGGGCTCCAAGGATCTGAACACACATCACCAAGCTTCTGCAGAAGCATTTCACCCACTAAGGGATCACCTCAGAACCATACTCATTGTCATGGTTTGATCCAGGTGTCCCCCACAAACAAATGAATGTGTTCTAATAGATCGATCCTCAGCTGATGGCAGTTTGGGTTTTACAACCTTGATGGAGCTGTGTTGTTGGGGGTGGGCTTATGGGGGTTATAAGCCAGCTTCCCCTTGCCAGTATTTGGCACACCTTCCTTCCGCTGTTTGCAGTGCTGTGGCAGAGGTGATGTCCAGCCCTCTGCTCATGCCATCGTTTTCCCTGCCAGGATAGAGTCTCCCCTTGAGTCCTTAAGCCTAATAAACCCATTCCTCCACAAGCTGGTTTTGCTTGGGTTCTTCCTGCGCACTTTTGTTTGGGTTCTTTTGTGCAGCAACTAGAAAGCTGACCGCAACAGTTTTGGTACCAGAATGTGGGTTCATCTGTTGCTGCTAGAACCCTGATTCTGTGGCTTTGGCATCTTGGAATTGATATGTAGGAGGAATGTGAAGGATTTGAAATCTCAGCCATAGAGACGCCTTGCAGTGCTGTGAGTACAGCTTGATGAACCATTCTGGTCAGAATTAAAAGACCTGAATGAAGTAAGAACTATGGACTGTGAGGTTTGGCTTACGAGGGGGAGAAAGAACTTGGTCAGGACTGTGCCAGAAGCAGTTTGCATGCGAGGCTTGCTGCATTCTGCCTGCCTGTGTCCTGGGAACCTGTGCAGGGTTGTTTTACGTAAAGATGGACTGCTGTGAGCAGATGGAGATGACACAGAAAGAAAGATCTTTGGGTCGAAACTGCTGCCCATTCACCTGCAATTGTTTGAGAGATGACAACCATTGAGATTGGGTCAGGTGGTCTGCATTGGAACAACAGGAAGAATACGGACTCTTTGAAGTAAGGGGCCTGAATGCTTTCATCCCCCCTGGATTAACAAGTTGGTAGCCCACCTGGTTCTGTGGAATGGAGATTGGTTAGAAAGAGAGGGTCATTGGATTTGCAACACAGTTTTGTTTTTGAAAAATGGCCAACAGCATGTGAAGCAGGTGTGCAAGGTTGCCTGCATGGAGCCCAATTGAGTCATGAGGATGAACTGTGGGTTGCAATGGAGACCCAGTGAATTTCAGGACTATGGATGGGTGCCAGGGCAAGCTGCCAGCACCATATGACGTTTTCCCGGACTGTGAGTAGCCAAGCTGGAGGGGCAGAATTGAATCTAAAAGAGACTTATTGGTTAGAATTATTGAACTTGGAGTTAGAGATTGATGGTGCCCTGCTTGTTTTAAAACTTGTATTGGTTCAAACTGTTTTTGCCATGCCTGTGTATATATATATATATATATATATATATATATATATATATATATATATATATATATATATATATATATATATATATTGTGGGGGCCAGGGGCGGAATTTCATGGTTTGATCCAGGTGTCCCCCACAAACAGATGAATGTGTTCTGATAGATCGATCCTCAGCTGATGGCAATTCGGGAATTAGAACCTCACTAGAGCTGTGTTGTTGGGGTGGGCTTATGGGGGTTATAAGCCAGCTCTCCCTTGCCAGTATTTGGCACACCTTCCTGCCACTGTTTTCAGTGCTGTGGCAGA
The DNA here is from genome assembly GCA_004024765.1 of Zapus hudsonius. Taxonomy (NCBI): domain Eukaryota; kingdom Metazoa; phylum Chordata; class Mammalia; order Rodentia; family Dipodidae; genus Zapus; species Zapus hudsonius. The sequence continues at coordinate 18,415 of PVHP010021787.1, read as the reverse complement.
GGTGATGTCCAGCCCTCTGCTCATGCCATCGTTTTCCCTGCCAGGATGGAGTCTCCCCTCGAGTCCGTAAGTCAAATAAACCCATTCCTCCACAAGCCACTGTTGTTTGGGTTCTTTTTGTGCAGCAACTAGAAAGCTGACCACAACACTCATTGTTTTGATTATTTGATTGCACATTAAAATGTCAGGAATGCTTACACAAAGAGGAAGACAAAGAACACCCCAAAATTGCCCTCTACCCTCCACATACGTCATGACATACACATTCCTGTACTCACACACATTAAAGTACACAGAAGCACATACAAATAAATGAAAATAAAAATAAATGAGTAAGATGAAAATACCAGGGGTTTTTCCAGTAGAGTTCCCTATCCTAAACTTTATTTTTACAGATGAAGACTACTGAATGTTTGAAGATTTGGGTTTCTAAATGAAATTGTGGAATCAAAAAGAGTCAATGTTCAGTTCTGAAGTTTTAAAGATAACAAAGGAAAACTTAGGCAGATTCATTTTTGAATTCAGCCTCAGTGACTATGTGTGTGTACTTCACACTTGCCATCCTCTGTGTCGCCCTAGCATAGGAAGAGCGGAGGCACTTGAATGGTCATTTTTGACAAATCATTCATATGTCTGTGGGCCTCTTTACAAACAACCAAACATCAGACAAAAAGCTTCTGTGAAGTCCAGAGTCCCCAATATCCTATATTTCAAAATTCCACCACTAGACACCCACACATCCTGTTTTACTAGAGGGTTTTTGTTGTTGTTGTTTTATAGTACAGCAGCTTTCATGAAGTCAAGCTTTATAAGTCCAGGTACTTTATACAGAATGTCTTAAACATGCTATAATTATAGAAATGTGCCAAGAAATATGAGTCGAGAAATATGAGGGTAGACAGGAGCACCACCAACATATCCACCTTTAACATCCTGCTTCAATTCAGCACCAACAAGTGTGCTTGGTAATATCTAATTTAATGCGTTTTGAGGGTAGTCTCACTTTTTTTTTGAAGTAACAAGTTTATTCTCAAAAATATCCCTTTTCAAACTCACCTATTGGGACAATTGAACGGTGGACTTATCATTTATTATCATACCATTTGTTCTTTACATCAATTACTATTTATTGAGGTCCCCAATATGTAGATAATATTGTTATAGAAAAAAAAATACAAAGTAGGGCTGGAGAGATGACTCAGTGATTAAGACACTTGCTTGCAAAGTGTGGTGACATGTGTTTGGTTCCTCAGTACCCACTTAAAGCCAGATTCACAAAGTGATGCACACATCTGAAGTTCATATGCAGTAGACAGTAGGCCCTGGCGCACCCATTCTCTCTCATTCTCTCTCTCGTGCGTTATCTCTCTCGTTCTCTTTTTCAAATAAATAAATAAATATTTAAAAATACAATTGCTAAGCAATCACTCAGAATGAGAAACTTAAGGTTCAAATGAAGATTAATTTTCATAAGTAGTATTTATAATTCAAACTGGTTATTTATGCTGTAAAGAATTATATTGTATTGGGTAGTTTGTGAAAATCATAGACATTTTGATTTTCTTTCTTGTTTACTCTAGGTCACCATTCCACCAAGAAAGGAATGCTGGGATATTCACAGGAAGCACCAGATACACTGGTTGTTTTCAAATGCTTTGTCTCTGTGAGGATGACTGGAGAGGCATCAGAGCCTGGTCAAAGCCTGCAGCTTTCAATTGTTTAGTCATGCTTAAATATCATATTCAAAACATTGTGCAAATTAGACATGGAATTCATTCCCAGCTTTAATATAGGTGACAGAGAAGAATGCTTATGTTGTAAATGCCATATAAATTCTTGAGTTGACATAGAACACATTGAAAGAGCGCTACTTCTGATACTTTGACCCCCTATGTGACACCTACATGACTTTCTGTTAATTAATGCTCACGATGGCAAAGAATTCATGAAATTCATGACTAATTCCCTTACCCCCATCCAAATGGTTATGACACGATACCACTGAAAAATAACCCATCTATTCTATTTTCCAATCTCTCCAGGGAGGAATCAGAAGAGGAGATAGTAGAGAGGCAAGTGGAGGGACAGAATGCAGTGGGTAAGGGGACGAGGGTAAGGGAGGGAGGGGAGAGAAGAGATATACAAAGCTAATGATTGCATGAATCAGTACCATAGAAATTTACCTCTTTGTTAGCTAATTAAAAGATGTAATGACGAGAGAGAGAGAAAGAGAGAGAGAGAGAGAGAGAGAGAGAGAGAGAGATTGTACAGAAGCACCCTGCAGGGGTGGAGAAAGCTTTATTCTAAAACCATAGGCTGTTGCAGTCCAATTCTAGTGCTATCTCTCCTATGCAAATCCATTGCTACTACCAAGATTCCTTCTCCTCAGCAGGTGGCCACCTGGGATGCATAGTCAATGTTGTTCCCTTGTGATATTACAGGAAAGCAATGCTGGTGTCAACAAGATGGAAAACTATAAATACTTCCAGTCCCCTTGCCAGAAAAGCTGGTGTGTTCTGTTGTTTCATCCATACCTGCAAAGAACAACCTGTCCCTTTATCACCCCGTGAGAAAAACCAAACCTGTGCTTTCTCACTGAGCACATTTCTAGCCTTGGCTTATATTAACATGCCTTATCCCCTTATTAACTCACTAATGAATTATCAGCCGTGATCGGTTTCCCATCTAATGTTAAATTTGCAAACATTCCTAGATAATCCTCTCTCTTCCAAGAAAGATTCAAATGTAATTTTCAAAAATATTCATGCACATAAGCATGTGGCTGTGTTTCACCTGCACCACTTCCTAATTCTATTATAAACTTTTGTTTTTCCTTTGCTTTTCAACATGGCATATGTGCTTTTTTTAAAATACTCTGGTAAAGCAACTCGACAGTTGGTAGCTGTCTGGCTGTTTATTCAACATATGTACCACTTAATGCACGGGTCTCAAGGGTGCAGTCCCCAAAGTTGATCCAACTGGAATAAAAGTTAACAGATAGAGCTTTGTAATTTATTTGGGGAGAGTTAAATATTTGAAAGGTGTTTAGCAGCTAAGATTTCAGCCTAATGTCATAAGAATTTACAGGGTCAGCATCTCCCCCAGTGCACAACAGGCTCTTGATTTCACATAGGAGTTCCATATGTCAGGAAATCACCTTTTTAATTAGATCTCTGTAGTCTTATTCTAAGTCACCACTGTCACAAGTCTTGGATAAAATCCTAGTCCCAGGGAAACTTTCAGTAAACACTTAGCTGTAGGTTTTTTCCAGAAGATGTTGAGACAGATTCTCCCAGCTTGCAAGTGATTTTAAATTAGCTCTTCTGGAAAATAGTAGGTGTGGTATTATTTCAACATACTCTTAGGATACCTGAGTTTGCATTTCTGAAAGTAGAATCGATCTGTAAACGTTGTGACATATCCAGTCTTCTCTGGACAAGAGAACAAGATAAAATACAAAATGCCCATTTTTCTTACTGTGGACAGTAAGCAGGATGATTGATGTAAGAGTGAGTCCACCTGATGAGAAAAGCTTCTAAAGATTCCAGTCTTCAAAAGAAAGAGCAGGGAGTATACAGAACAATTACAAAGGAGCTCAATATTGCATCAAAGGTACAGGACTAAAGTAAAAGCATTCACATTTTCACATTTGTAAAGACAATATGATTGAGGCTGAATGGAATTGGGACTTTTCCAAGTGATAATATAAACAACAGTACAGCACCTTGGTGCGTAAATCCAAATGCCCATTCTTAACCAGCACAGTACTCTGTTCAAATGCAATCTAGTTTGTTTTTTTATTTACTTGGTGCATGTGTGTGCATGTGTTCTGTGTATGAGCCCAGATCAGCTCTTGGGACCCACTCTCAGGTAAACAAAGTTATACAGCCAGTGCTTTGTCCACTGAGCCATTTTCTCAGCCCTATAATAGAGTTTTAATGAAGGTTTATGGAACCTGTTATCCCTTCAGATTTTTGTAAGACATGAGGCTCTTTGGGTCCTTACACTGTCTTTGACTCCAGAGATTTAAAATCTAAAACACCCATTATTAAATGCATCAGATTAAACTGTTAAAATTTCCAGATTCCTGCGGCCCTCCTCACCTGGATTATACTCCTGCCAAAGAGACCAACCAAACATTCTCCCTGCCAATGTCCAGCTCCTTCTTTTGACAATTGCCAAACAACTAATCCAGCCACAGGCATGTCTGGAGTCTCTACTCTCTCTCTACCTCTAGATTAAATACACTGCCTTTTTGCAGAGCTTGTGATGTATAGAAAATTCCTCAGGATGGAAATATCCCCTTGTGAAAGGAGAAGACAGTAAAAAGGTAAACACACTCAAGGTCACATGATTACTCCCCAAGGTTAAAGAAGCAATTATTATTATTATTATTAGTTTGGTTTTTCGAGGTAGGGTCTCACTCTAGCCCAGGCTGACCTGGAATTCACTATGTAGTCTCAGGGTGGCCTTGAACTCATGGTGATCCTCCTACCTCTTCCTCCAGAGTGCTGGGATTAAAGGCGTGTGCCAACCACGCCCAGCTTAGAGAAGCAATTAAACAATGTTGACATATAGATTCTGATCAATGCTGGGTAACAATTTCCTCAGTATTGAAACAGTCTCCCCTTAGCAGAGGAGAAAGGCTCAGGAGAGTCAGGATGTCAAGTCTGTGAGAACTACAACTTAGAAGACCACTCCCAAGGGTTATAAAAAAAGCTGGTTTTGGAGCAATTGTGCTTTTTGGTCTATCTGTATCCTATCTGGTGTTTACATCTCCACAAGGCAAAAACATTCCTTAGGACAACTAGGGATCTGGTTACACCTCAATGTGCACCAAAGGAGGCTGGCACCCAACGGGAAAGAATGCAGCAACTTGAAAATATCCAAGTGTTAACTAACTTTGAACAGTGGAAAAAAGAAGACAGGAGCAAGCCACACAGAAGACGCTCTTCCTGTTTCCCTTAACCTCCAGCACGGATGCTTCCATATGGAATGCCAATGAGCACACCAGCCAAGTAACACCTAACACATTTTGAAGCATCGGCCAGACACAAACACAGCATCATACCACGTCTTCTCCCTGCCTGACTAACCCTATTTTCCCTTCTTCCCGTGCTTGCTATGAATATTGTAAATAAAGTATCATTGGTTATTTCTTGCTTCAAATTCCATATTTTGGATAAAATGGCAACTATAATAAAAATACCATACAGGATTATTAACTTTGTTAACCCTGAATGTGGGTTATTTCTGGATCATTGTTGAACTTCACTTGTAACTGTTGTTTTATATGAGCCTATGTATTTAAAAGAAATCCTGTGGCATAATTCTATTTGGCCAATTATATTGGCTTCTCTTTTCCTAGCTAAGCATACTACACTATAATTGTATTGAAGTCAATGATATACTTAGAACCAGGGAAGAAACTAACTGGTCTAACTCCATTATAACACTGTTGCCAAAATTTCCAACTTCCTTGGAAGCAAGGGATGCTTATCCCCGGTCAAGATCATCCTGGGAAAACTCTGTTTTACTAATAAAGGAGGGTAGATGGGATTGACCTCATATTTTAAATTTTCCCAACTCTTCTCTGCATGTGATCTCCAGAGGTACAATATTGATTTATTCACGAGATTCAACAGCCATCTACTCACCATAAAATTACCAGTGGGGAGATGCAAAATCCACATCTTGGTTATCTTTTTGTTGTTGTTTTGAAAACTTCTAGAAATCTATAATGCCCCATGTGGAAGTCACCTAACAATGGCATTAAATTACATAAATAGAAGGGAGAGTCTAAGCCCATGAAAAGTTGATCAGACCCACAACTCCTTCCCTCATTGAGCTGTTGACCAAAGAGACCCATGAAGTTCCAAAAACAAGACAGGACTCTGTCAAAGCTCTTGAATACCCAGCCCAGGTCTAAGGTAAGATTCTGTTGCTGAAGAAACCACAGAAATCCATCTATCAGCACCAAGAGACCTTGTGAGTTACTGCATAAGCTGCCAGGGGAAACAGGTCAATGATAGTTGGCATAAAGAGAGACCATGAGCAGGCATAACACACTTCCTTCTGAGAGAGAGCAGCTAACCAAGAAGTGGTCATTTGCGCAATGGAGGCACCAAAGTCTAGGGGAGGTAATCAAGAGCTTTTAACTTGGCCAAGTAATCCACTCAGTGATGGGGAGCTATTTGACTGGAATTGGGACTCAGGGCGAAATACATTGGGAACCAAAATCTCAGGGCCCCAAAGAGAAATTCACTTTACAAGTGAACTACAAAGAGGGTACTCACAATAGAATCTAGCCAATTCAGAAATGTGTATCTCAGTTAACCTATACTGATCTCACTCTCCGATGGAGATTATTTGTATTTTTCTCAAGGCAGAGAGAGAGCTGTGGTCTTTCCAACCCTACCAACAGCCACAGTATGATAGCTGGCATCCCAGACAAGAGATGAGTCACCCGCAGAGTGATGGGATAAGCGAGAGACCTATAACCACAGCCAATCAGTCAACCCTGGATAAGCCAGTGAGACAGACACCAACGATTTCAACACAACCTATAGCAGAAGTACAAAGGCCCCTAAGACCTCAACAATAAAGCAGTCTAATAGTCACCCACGATGATGCAGGGAACTGAGTGGAAGAGGAGGTGGAAAGATTGTAAGAGCCATGGTGGGAGAGAATATCCAAAGACAATGCTCCTCTCAGTAACAACATACAAAGGGGAAGTGGAACCGGGTTGACTCCTAGGCTACCCATAACCATCTACCCCATGGACTGAGCCAGTTTGCCTAAGGAGGAGGATACCCAGCTAACTGGGGACAGGGAGCAGGGAAAGTGGGGAATTGGGGATACAAACACATTATTTGCTCATTTAGTTTATCTAATTATGGATAATAAAGATATAATTTTAAAAAATAATCATATCAAAACTAAAAAATAAAACTAAGAGGTAAACATAATACCAGATCAGGAAAAGAATGTATACTTTTATATCAGAAAACCCACATATTTTAAACACGGTGAGCATAAGATATACTTTGCAAATTAGAATTGACATAGGAGAAATGACTAAGTATTTTTCCTCTGATATTATAGTTAACAAATGTTTGAGCTAGGGTTTAAATATTAATTGTTATACTATGTTCAAAAATGGCTATTTTTCCCAATATAAAGATTTCTTTCCAAAATAGTAATGGAATGTTTAATAAATATTTTACTTTAGTCATAATAGAATCAAACACATATTTAAAAGCTCTGGCTTTCTTTGGGCACTCCTTTTTTGAGTTTTCAATTCTCAAATTTATATTGTGAATCTAAGAAGAAAAACATTTTCACACTTATTTCCATAGATACACCTCCCCCATACACACACACAATCTCTCTCTCTCTCTCTCTTTCTCTCTCTCTCTCACACACACACACAGAATCAGTGTCTTATGAAACATTAGAGTGCTCTGAAACAAAATCTGCAATAAGCATTTCCTAAAATTTACATATATTTACTCATTATCTGTGTAACATATGGAGTATACAATTTACTGTAATTATCCACACATAAACATATAGAGATATATCTCTCCTTTTCTACATGATATATATTCATACAAAAATTTAATTATGATATCAAGGAGTCATATGACTTTTCTGCAAAATTTCTTATGTATTTCACTTAAACATATATATTCCATGTGCTCTGGTTTCTTATTAACCTTATTAAAAGATCCTAGAAGAAAATTAATACAGGGATAATTTACTAACTTGCTAAAGATCATATATGAATCTATAGTTAGATTGAAATTGCAAATTCCATTTTATTCTGTCATTGAGTCATTTTTTCTGTAGAATATTCAAGCTGCTTCTATTGATTGGGAAGGTGAGGAGAAAAGAAAATAGTATTTAATTTTGAAGTAAAACCCCTTTCCAAACTTTTTTGAAAAGGAGCAAAAATATTTACTGTGAAAATATAATTAATATAACCTATTTAAAACTAATCAGAAATCATTAGCATTCCAATTAGCATAGATGTTTATTTTCAGTTTTTCAAGTTTCCTGGAGCTGTTAAATGGTCATATCCATGATATAATCTTTATTTTAATTGTGAGTTCTGCTTCTGCAGAAATAAAAATGTGGACTTATGCTCTAGTCGATAATAAAGAGAGAAGAGTTCAAACTCTAGACAGTACAATGACTTTCCCCAAACAGAACTTTTCCTTTTAAGCACAGATCAATAAATGACCCCTTTGATCAGAGAACAAACTCAAACCTCCTCTATATTTTGCTTGCTACTTTCATTTTTCCTCAAGAAAAGATGAAGCCACTTAAGTGGCAGGCCACAAAAGCACAGTCATTCTTTTATTGTAGCAAAGAGTTCAAAAAGTAAATAAAACTTTTTGGAACTTATAGTTCAGAGCAAAGCACGGGTAGCTCAGTACCTCTTTGGGGTGAGGGGTGTATTCAGACCATCAAGAATGAGTATTTCCATTTAGACATACTAGTGATCTAAATAGCATTCATAGGACTTTCAAAGCGTGTTTGAAATCAAAAGTAGAGCAAACTACAAAAGTATAAATTCCAAGTTTTCCTACATCGTTCCTACTTTGTAGAACATTTGGTCAGGGTGGGGGATACAAGGACATCACATATCTGTCAGCTATGAAAGAACACACTGGTCCACGTGCTCGGGACACAGGAATAGACTAATGAGCACTGAGCAGCCTGCTTCTCCTCCTCAGTTAGCTTATGTCGGTTTCCACAAAAAATCTCTTGGGTGAGGGACTTCTGTCGGTATTTGGCCACCACTGGCAGATCCTCATCTTCTGATTACATGTCCTTACTAAACTAAGGACTAGGAAAAAAAGAGTGACATCCATGCCTAAAAGTAAAAAATAAAATAAAATAAAATAAAATAAAAAATAATTTTAAAGAAACTGCATGGATCTATGAGAGTGACAGTGTAAGCTGAATATGTTGGCAAAAAGTGAATATCTGTAAGGTAAACATGTTTATTTCTTTTAAAAGGTGATTTGGAGTATTCATGCATGAGTTATAAGAAATTTAATTGCAAATGTTACGATATAGAGAAGTACTAATTTCGAATGCATTTCAAGTATAAAGAGGAAGCATAAATTCTCTCCCCATATTGCACACTTCCTAGCGTTTTACCAAGTGAAGAGGCACCCACACTGTGTTGACATGGCTCAAAATTGTATTGTTGAATAAACAACGTTGTTGAGGATATAGATACAGTCAATATGCATAGTTTCAGTAGGTTTGGTACTGCCACAATCAGAATTAAACTTACACAAATGAATATTGAAACATTTCAGCACACATTCAGATACATTTTGGAAAGGAAAAAAAACAAAACTTGCATTGCTATAGAAAATTTGAACTGAGGATAAAAAACGCTATAATGTCAGAACTAAAACAGAAAAAAGAAAGGCAGATTTGTATTTGAGCATCCCTTACTGGAAATGTTAATTGCAGAACGTGCCAACTAAGATTTGCTGCATTTTTACCAACATGAGTACATCTCACTTGCTGCTTTGTCTCGTTTTACACTCATGCTGCAGTGTGATGAGTGGCGTTCTTGAATTATTGCTTGTTCCCAATTCCTTTTTTCCTACTTTCCCTGTTTTATGAGTTCACCAGCTTCAGACTACATTGTTCTCCTGGTCTGGTAGTCCTTCTGGAATTCTAACTTTATAAAATGCTATCATAAAGGGTTGCTGGATTCTTTTCCTCTCCACTTGTATACTGCCAAGGGACTTTTTTTTTGAAGACCTTACTTTCACCATCAAGAATGAGGGAGGCAGACCCAGTGGCCTTTGGGGATTTAATTAGAGTTCACCGAGTTAGAATCTCCAAGCTCTCAAAGACCTAATTTAAATACAAGTTCACTCACTTTTTCAACTGTTTCTTAGGCCCTTATTAAAATTTCAGGTTATTAAAGGGAACATCCTGCATTTTGCAACACACAGAAAATAAATCTGGGTGATGCTGAATCCCAACATCCTCCAGGTACAGATGCAAAATCCTGCCAATCTCAAGGCAAATAATAATGAATTAGTTTATAAATTATTGAAGCCACCATTGTGGAATTTTGTCAATCATAATCAATTGCATTTATATGGAAGGCATCAGTTTTATGGAAGATTAAAAGAATGATATTTGTAACAGAAAACATGAAATTTTATATGTGTGTGGTCTGTTGTCCTAATATTGTTTGGTATAATAGTAATGACTAGTTTGCCTCCTCTTAACTCTAGGTGGTGTTAGTTTCCTTTTGTTAAGCTATGAGTCAGAAACCCGGTTAAAAGCTGGTGACTAATCATATCAATTTATAAAATTTTCCTTGTCAATCAAAGCTCAGTAACACATGGAGATGCTAAGAGAATCTTATATAACACAATTTCTAATTGATAAAATTACAATTTTATGAAAAGAGATATGCTTTTTGCCTATTACTATCTACATTAAAGATTATGTATTACCTGGAAATGGACTTAAAGCATAAAATGAGAAGATCATGATGTTAAGTGTTCAGTAGCTAACTATACCTGAAAATCTAGATACTTTGCCATGAAGAAAGACAAGGCCACCACGTAAACTTCTCTGAGAGCAATACATCACATCCACAGAAAAATAAAGGGCAAAAGGAAAAGGCAATGGGTTGCTTCAACAGCATTTAATTGTGAAAGTCTCCTCAACGTGATCACTCAAAACAAATACGGAACATCCATATCAACTAGAGAGATGGAAGGGAAATCGAAATGGAAGCCACTTCTGTTTGATTTTTGAATAAATTTACAAAAACACCACCTTGGACTTCTTGCCTATGTTCTGTTATTGTCATTCTGTTTGTTTTCCTAATTTCTACTACAAAGAGCATTCCTTAGTAAAATAATTGCGAGAAATCTATGACAGCTCATTTTCAAGTCTTTTGTAGCTCACACACCGTAGTATCTTGTAATGAGGACATGCACTTTCACAAAGTTAACCCTCACTGTGGTTTTCAATAACCAGATGAAAGATTTGGGTTTATTCAGAGAGCTAATGGTGAGATTCAGTAAGAATTTACTTCATCTGTATGCCTTGAATTTTATATTATTTATGTGCTTTTAGTAGACATAAAATCTAAGGTACTATGTTATTCATTTCATTCTTGAGAAAAATATAGCAGTGGATATACAAATATGAAATCCTTTATACCAATTTACACTACAAGTCAAGTCATATTTTAAACTTGATTACTTTTTGGCATTACTGCACAGAAAAATAGTAAAGTTATCATCTTATAAAAGCACATTAGTTCTCAGTTACGACATTACAAGACTAGTTTATTGGTATAAATTCACATGAACTTCCCAAGATGAGATATTTTTCATAATTTAAAATTTTAAAGTTATGGTTTATAACAATCAACCTGGAGTGGAAAAAGAAAATCTGTTTCTTCAGGAGAAGTGTTAATTTTTTTTTTCTGCTTTCATTCCTCCAAAAGATCATGTTTAAGTACTTCCATTAAATATAAAATATTTGTGAGATTTGCCTTGTTATTTAATGAAATTCAAAATCAGTTTTCAAAGACAACCATCCCATTCCCCAAACCCTCAAAAAAAAAATCTTGTCATCTCATGACAAACATAGATTTCCTGAGAGATGGAAAACATTTGCTGTGAAAATTACTATATTTATCCTTGAGACATATTTGGTAAAATTCACTAATTTGCCCAGTGCATAATTTCAGTATGTTCATGGAAAAATAAACTGTCTTACCCATGACTTTAAAACAGAATCCCTATGCTCTTACAATTGGATAGAAGCAAGTGCTATGTAAATACTAATTATTGAGTATGGTCTTCCGAGGAAGTAACAAGGAAATACTCAGCATCACACATGCACACACACACACATAAATATTTTTATTTAATTTTACTCATATATAAATTAGCATTTTATATCTTTCTAAATTATTGTGTGAAAAAAATTTTGCAAGCAAAATTATCAACCAAAGTCCTAATATAGCCATAATTTACTATTTCTCTAACAATCACTGTGTCCACAAAAGCAGGAGGGCAAAGGCAACCTCCACAATATCATGGCCATAATAGATAATACGGAGCTGTCATATGTAATTTGACCCTTCATGCCAACAGTGCAGTAAACTCATAAATAAGTGAATTTCTGGCAGACTCTTGTCTTTGTAAAGAAAGGCATATCCTATATATTGACTCTTTTGATGAGACTACTTGAATTTACAAATTTCTTTATCTATGACCACTTGGGAAAATCATCAATGAAAAGTTCAACCTATAAGAAGGAGACATGAGACAGGGAGTTCATAAAGCTGGAAGTGGGTACTGTATGGTAGAGAATGAACTAAAATTATCTTGTAGTTTTTGAATGTTGTAACAATACCCTGTTGACCTAAAACATTCAGAGAGAACCCAAGAAATAACTGGAGCTCAAAGCCAAAGCCACAGAAGGGTGAAAAATAGAGATTAAAGCAGTGGAAGTTAAGGCTTAACATAGAGTATTCACAGTCCAGGCAACAGCTAGTTGTAGTAGAAGAAATATTTTGAACATTTCCATGAAGGAAATGAAACTCAAAACACTTATTTCAATCTCCACTCTTTTATGCCTATCCTAATCCTTGTTCTATTAATTATAGTTTTGAGTTATTGCAACACTTACTTGCACAAATGCACTTGAGTTTAGAAAAAGAATGAGAAACTACAAAGATAGGCAGACATGGGCCTTCAGGAAGTCTTCAGGCTTCTTATATGACTTCTGCTTCAGTGACTTCCTACGTGTGGAAATATGAGTGAATGGGTCCACTGTTTAGATTTCATTTTACACTTTATGATAGATGCAAATTGAATTTATCTGATAATAGTACAAACAAAATAAACCTGTGCAAAAAAATACCAATTAACTAATTTTCCTATCATTTAGCTGTGCCAATTCTATAAAAATTGCCTTCAATAGATACTATTTTCTCTGGGATTCTTAGTGCATTAGTATACTCTGAAGAGTTGGTCAAGGAAAAACTAGTGCATATGATACATAGATCTTAATGGGACTCTGATAAACTATAATAAGTGATACAGCTTAGAAAGCAAACAAATGAGATGATACAGAGCACGCTCCTTGGCCCCACAACGCCTTCCATATGCCACAGAATTTGTGTCTCTAACATTTTTGTCTAAAAGTGGGTGCCAATATTCACCCTTACACTTAATATAAACTAAGTTTATGTTTTCATATGAATAACCTCGGGTAGAAGTTCTATCATCACATATTGCCATCATCAATTCAATATACTGCATTTTCTTTTCTGATGAGGAAAGCCCCCCCACACACACACATCAGAATGGAATCAATAACTGTGTAATACCAGCAAATCAATTTTCATAAATCCCTAATAAACATGCCAGTTCTTTCAAGTAGTTATATAATGATCCATCGTGAATTTCCTGAGCAAATTAATTTCATTCTGCCTATCAGAATTTTAAGGTCATTGCTCCTCACTTTATCTTTCTGTGTCAGTTTCAAGTACTTTTTAACCCCAAAGCTTTGCTTCACTGCCATCCTTCTTGAATGGAAGAGTTTATTCTAGAAGTATCTTTGCTTTAACCTAAACTCCCACACACATTAGAATGTCATATTTGTCATATTTCTCATTTCTTTTAGGAAAGGTTTTAGGTCATTGTGCCATATAAATTATTTGTTCATCTGAAAACTATGGTCTTTGGTATTCTCCATTATCCAGTGTTTAATATTTGTTTCTGGGGCTGGAGAGAAGGATCAGTAGTTAAAGGTGCTTGCTTACAAAGCCTGAAGGCCAGGGTTCAGTTCCCCAGGACCCATGTAAAGCCAGCTACACAATATGGTACATGCGTCTAGAGTACATTGGCCCTGGCACACCCATATTTCTTTCTTTCTGTCTGACTCTTTTTCTCTGTTTCTCTCAAATAAATAAATAAAAATGAAAAGATTTTAATATTAGTTTTTAACTTTCATAAAAACCCATAGTACTTGCTCACAAAATGAGCACTCTTTTATAATTTAATTTAATCTTTGGTTCTTGTGTGTGTGTGTGTGTGTGTGTGTGTGTGTGTGTGTGTGTGTGTAGTATGTTGGTATAGTGAATGTGTTTTCTCAGATAGATGCAGGCTTTCTGTGTGTAGCATGAGAGGACAGGAGAATTCCAGGTGTCCTCTTCTATTGTTTTCTGTGCTGTTCCCTTGAGACAGAGTCTCCCACTAGACCTGAAGCTAAGGGTTGTATTTGTCTATTTTTTGGTTTGTTGTTTGCTTGTTTTGGTTTAGGTCAGACTGGCTGATCTGCAAGCCCCAGAGATTGGACTGTCTACAACCCCAACAAGACCGGGGCTACAGATGGACGTGACACACCCAGATTTTTATGTGGGGGTGGTACAGGAACCCAGGGCAAATCAGGCTTTATCAGGCCCTCAGTTTTTACCCTGCTCAGCCATCTTTCCAGCTGAGAAGTCATTACCATGGTATTTTACAAGGGGAATAGCAAAAGCATGAATAACAAAACTCAACATAAAGGTGACTTAAAGAGAAAATAATTTCTTCTGAATGTGACTGTCTGGGAAAAGCGGCTGATTGTAGTGGCTGTAACATCCTTTGATATTGTTGTTTTGCACATTCCTTAGGTCTTCTGGAGCTTCAACATCCAACATGACTGACCACCCCAACCACATTCCAAATGGCAGGATGAAGTAGAAGCAAAGAGAACAGATTTTTCCATTAGGGACACATTTCAGAAAGAATGAACCTTACTTCTTCATAATACATTGTCCTCAGCTTAATCCATCACAAACACACACACACACACACACACACACACGCATGAACGCACACACACACACACACACACACACACATTCTCACAAGCACAAACATACACCAAAACACATATTTAATAAGGAGGCTGAATAGTATCATGTTTTTTTTTTCTGAGCAGTAATATGCTCAACTCTAAATCAGATATGTCGCTACTGAGATACAGATGAGAACATACAAAATAGACACAGGATCCATTACACAAGGATTACAAAGCGACCATTGAATCCATACCCCTTGAGCATTTTCATTCTTTGACTCACTGGACTTCAGAAAGCATGATTTAGTTTTCCTTTTGCTTCAGTGATGATGTGTTTCTGACTTCGGCTTGCTCATATCTATTCATTCTTTATTCTTAAGGTCACTTCTTCCGAGAATACTATACCCAATTAGATCCTCTTATTATAAATCTAAAATCCAATACCACTCTGATTATCTCCTTTAATGAATTCATTATATTTCCATTAATGTTTGTTATTTTTTTACTGAACAAACCAATCTATGAGGACAGGTCAATGCACTGGCAGTTCGAAGACCCTTGGAAGTATGTCATTATGAGTAAAGATTTTTCATAAAGTCACAAAAGACTATTTTTAAGTTCTTGTTGAAAACTAAATTCTGATCTATGTAGACAGAAATGTTGGGAAGAGAACTTTAGCAAGACAGGTCATTTAGTGGATGTGTTGGACATTGCTAGGGATAAAAATGATGTTTTTTTCACTCTTGACTATGCAAGCAACCTGTGTGAATCCACTGAGCACTGACCCTGAAATAAAGGCAGGGGACAATCCCACAGATTTCCAAGTGACAAAAAGCCTCAAAATGCCCAGACCATTCTGATTGATTCTGATAATCTCATATGTTCAGAGCAGAACTGAACCTCAACAATTCCAAACCACGATCCAATTATAATAATTTCCAGGACCTGTAATAGGCAAAAAGAACTTGGGATAGTAGAGTTACACCACGGCACTGGTAATCCCCGGATATCTTCTGAGTCATCCTGATTTGCTGTCTTGGGGATTTTGTAGATTTACCAAAGGTGCTTCTGCCCAGATGTTCAAACTGAAGCTTTCATGCTGCTGGCACTGGCTGGTCACTTAGAGTTCTCCTGGCCCTTCACGCTTTCTCTGGGCAGTCCTCTTGAGTGGAATTTCTGATAAATCCACACAGGTTGCATTCCCTTTACGGGAGCGACATCATCTTCCCAGGGAACATCTGTTCCCTCCATACTGTTGAATTAAGCTTATGCATATGCAATTATTTCTCTGTGTCGATTCAGAGGAAGGGACTGCAGTATGATTCTTTTTGCTTTTAGGTATGAGTGAACCAGGAATCATGATATCCATTAAATACTCCAGAATGCTCCTCAATCTCTCTGAGCTGGCCCTTTGAAGGTTTCTTCACTTGATCTGTGAGAGGAAAACATGCCTTTCTGCCTTTCGTGAAAGGAACTGTGAATTCAGAGCACTTAAACCTATTCAAAGAGTTCTCTCCCTGCCTCAGTGCTCAAGTTTCTCCTATCATAGCTTAGTTGTGGGTGGTAGAGAGATACAAGAACTAGTTAACTGTCTTAGCATGTGCTGTAGTGATAATGAAACACCTCTGTTTAGGGTAAAGAGGTTTTTCTTGAAATTAGATCCTTTGTGCCCTCAGATACAAGTAAAACAAGCCACTCATCTAACATCATATACAGAGAGATGAGATTAATGTACAGGAATAAGTTTTACATGTACATCCCTACGGGGTAACAAATAATAAAAGATACAGTTCAAATTGGAGGTTAAACATCATGTGGTGTGTGTGTGTGTGTGTGTGTGTGTGTGTGTGTGTGTGTGTATTTGAAACAGTCTTACTATATCACCCAGACTGGCTTGAAACTCATTATATAACACAGACAAGTTTTCAAATTCACAATTCTCCTACCTCCCCATCTCATGTGCTGGGATTGCAGCTATATGCCACCATAACTGCCTCTTAAGTATCATTCCTAAGAGTTGAAATTTGGACCTGTAAAATGAACAGAAATGCTAGAGAATTTCACTCTGAGATTATTTTTAAAAACACATTATATTATCCATCACACTTTTGTAATCACTTCAAACCTTGAGAATGATAAAATTTGCTAGAGGGACATTTCTATTAGTGGCTCTATTATAATGTGATAGAATTGGATGGTCCCACTGGATTTACAAACCTCTTCATTTGCTTCAAAAATTATAGAATTTGAGAGTAAAGGAATTATAGTTCTGTATAAATTTCATTAATAATACAATGGGAAAAATCTTTTGTTAAGATCCTACACATAAAAATAAGAATACTGTCTTGTGAGGATAGTATAGTATCCTTTAATATACTATTTCAATTGAAAGCATGTAATCCAGCTGAAGGAAAGTGCAAAATGAGAAAAACCCATAAAATAATTTAGATGGGTCAATGGAAATGTTTCCTAATGAACATTCTTTTGAAGGAACTACCCCCTTCATTCATTTTCAATCTTAATAAAGCCGAAAGGGAGCTGGGAAATCATGATTTGATTCTACAAGAGCCAGTGAGTAAATCTGAAGAACACTGGCATAGATATGATAATCAAATACAGATCTATTAATGATACTGTCAGGAGAAGCATATGAATATAAAAATAAAAGGACAAGAGGAAAGCCCTGAGGGATCACACATTTTACAGTAACTTTCTGATGAGTTGTTCCCCAATATAGCATGTCATGTCTGCTGACAAAGATAATTACATTTCAAGCCAATGTAATACTGTCTCAAAAATTCCACCTCACGTTTCTGTGAAATCTAACAATATCTCACTTTCTGCCATGTCAAAGGTGAGTGATAGATCTGATTTTGAGAATGGATATTCACTTATCCCCAATAAGTTTCACCTATGGCAGCTGATAAGCAAGTAACTGGTATCAACTGGCATTCCAAGGTGCCTGTTTTTGTTTGATTACATATTAATTATTCTGGTAGAATATCACATATGTCTCCATTTCTTTCTTTTCTGAGAGAGAAAAGAACTGGTACGTTTGCATAATAACGGAGCAGCCACATAGATGATCTGTAAATAAATACATGTTTAGATCTTGATGGAATAAATTCACTTCTGAGTTCATTTGATAAAGAACCAAAAGGCATGTAAAACACTATGTAAAGAGATTGCAATATTCTTATTAAAATTTTTATTCTGCCTTAATTTCTCAAGTTTGAGTAGATACAAATAAATCCTTAATACCAATGAGAAGCAAGATAAATAAAAGAAAATATACCAAAGTTTCTAAATATAAGCATTTTGTGTGTGAGGTACATGTGCATGTGTGAATGCATGTTTGCATGTGTGTGGGCATATATCTGAGTGTATGCATTCATGTGGAGGCCAGAGCTCAAGGTTGGATATCTTCCTCTATCACTTTCCACTTTGATTTTGAGTCAGGGTCTCGCTCTGAATTTAGAAATTACTGATTGGGCTACACTAAACTAGCCAGTGAGCTCCAGAGATTTCCTGTCTACCTCCCCAGTGCTGGGAT